>PVIU01021360.1:0-31776 GCA_004026605.1 Ondatra zibethicus
AGTCTGGTTTGATCATATGCTCATTCAGTCCCAGGCCAGGTGGATTGGTGTGCTCCCATTAGTTCAGGCACACTGTTTCAGTAGGTGGACCAGCCCCTCACGGTCCTAACTTCCTAACTCATCTTCTCCCACCTTCTGCTCTTCACCTGCACCTTGGGGGCTCAATCCATTGCTCTGATGTGATTGTGGGTCTCTGTCTATATCTCCATCCATCGGATGAAATTTCTCCCACCTCTATCCCCGCCCCTGGATTTTTTGAGAATTTCATATACTATATTTTGAGCATATTCATGTCCCTCTTCCAACTTGCTTTTTGATCTTTTTAAAGAAATGTATGTAGATGCTGAATACACAGAAAAGTTAACATGACAAACTGGATAGGTAGATAGATGATAAATGGATAGATAGATAGATAGATAGATAGATAGATAGATAGATAGATAGGCAGGCAGGTCCATAATAGATATAAATAGGGGATATGTGGATAGATAGATAATTGATAGATATGTTAAATAGGTGACAAATAGGTGAATGGTTGATATATAGAGATCACTAAATGATAGAGACAGGCAGATGAAAGATGAAACTTAATTAGATAAATAGATAGCATACATGAACTATCTTGTTAAAATAAGCTAAAATTAGTATTCCTCTAAGATAGGAAACCAGGTGGTTAAGAATAGAAAAGAAAGAGAATTACATATAAATATACGAAATATTTCTATTAATTCTTTGAGAATTTTATGCAATGTATTTTGACCACTTCACCCCACACACACTCTTCCTTTCATGTCCTCCTACTGTAAAAGAGATTTTCTTTTCACGCTGTTTTCTGAAATCCTTAAAATCTTGTTCTGTGCACCTGTATGTTATATTCAAAAAAATTAAAACTTTATTGAAAAAACCTGGTGAAATATGCGAAACTGTTTTTCTTTGTGTATTTACTTTTGTCTGATTGTTTGTTAAACAGATTTAAAAACTAAAAGTAACTGGTTAAGGCTACATTTTCAAAGAATGACTAAACACATTAAAACAAGCTACGATATTAATATTCTGCACCAAAATCATCAAATTGGTTGACTGTACACAAATTAGAAAATAAGTTGATTGCATAACTGACCACTAGGAAATGCTTCCTTACAGGAGTTATTCTTATGAGAACTGAGAAAGGGGGTGTATAAAATTGTAGCTACCTGGAAGAAGTAGAAGGAGGCTTTTCTAAACAAATACATCCATCAATAGATACAGATATGACGTGTACATATATACATACAAGTAAATTTTATTCCACTCAGCCATTGAGAATTATATGTGTATAATAGGTATATGCCAAATTTAAATGTCATTTGAAAGATAAAAATATTAATTTTATAATTCTATAGTTTAGTTATACAAACTTTTAATTGTATTCAAATGACTTTAAATTTGCAATTTCATTGATTAATTTTTATTTCATTAAAATTATCTGATCATTCCATTTTTCTGCTCCTGTTTTCTGCCAATAGGTGATAGACAGCACCAATTCCTAACAGGTGTCAGTCACAATTGAATCCTAGGAAGCTATCTGTTCTCAAACGAAAGTGGAAGACAACCTAGTTAAGCAATGATAGGCACTATGTCTTTTTTGGTGCTATCAAGAAGCATGAGAAGAGAATACTGAAAATTCAAAATCCTTCTGTGCTATTTCATAGTTGTGTATTTGCAACAGAAAGGGGGAAAAATAGAATTGACCGAAGTCATTCATGCTCTGCACACAAAGCACAGCCTCTCTCTGGAGTAGGTGGACTTTTGTTTAGCAAACACCTTGATAGGTTGCTTAGGTTTCAATGCCATGGCTCCTGGGCACAGCCTGAAAAAACAAAAACAAACAAAGGCCTCCAGGAGTGGTTCTAATTCTCTCATTCTCTCTCTCTCTCTCTCTCTCTCTCTCTCTCTCTCTACCTCTCTCCCTCTCTCTTTCCCTCTCTCAGTTTTGTTTTGTTGTTGTTTATTTGTTTGTTTTGATTTTAATCAAAGGATGAAGGAAGAATACTGAAGTTGAAGAAGTTTCGACCAAGCACAAGGGGGCCACCAATAAGGAGTCCTAATGAAGAGAAGGGAGCCTGTGTAAAATGTGTTGAGCACATTTTACAAATGCTTGCCATCACTTTTTCCTTTAAACATGTTAGAAAGTAAACATTGGTGTCAATGTCCATCCTTTAGCCACTGCCCATATTGAACAAATTACCTCCTTTTCGCCCTCCTGAGCACCTTCCTTTCCTTTTTCCTGCTGTTTTTTGATATGCTTTGCTGACAATTCTCTCCAGTCACCTCATCTTGTCTCATAAACAGAAAAGGGATTTTATTTTAACTTTTCTTTTATTGAAATAAAGCAGATTCTTTTCTCATGCAGTATATCCTGATTATAGTTTCCCCCTCCTTCCACTCCTTCCATTCTTTCCCTCCCCTCCAGATTCACTCACTTTGTCTTTCTCTTAGTTGCTTCTAAGAGGTATCAGCCAAACATGACAAAATAAAATACAAAATGAAGCAGAAACTATCATATAGAAATTGGACATGGCAACCCAACAAAAGGAAAAAGTACCAAGAGCAGGCACAAGACTCAGAGACCCACTAGTTCTCAGAGTCATGAGTCCCAAAAAAAATACTAAGCTAATAGCTATAGTATTTACACAGAGGACCTGGCATAAACCCATATTGGTCCTGTGCTCGCTGCTTCAGTCTGTGAGATCTTAAGTGTCTCACTTAATTGATTAAGAGGTATCCTGGTGCCCTCCATCCTCTCTGACTCTTACAATCTTTCTACCTCCTCTTCTCTGGGATTCCCTAAGCTCTGAGGGGAGGGATTTGATGGAGATATCCATTTTACATTATATCTCTCCATGTCTGGCTACGGGTCTCTGCATCTTTCAGAGAAGAAACATTAACACCTAAAATTATCATTTCTTCCTTAATGTCATCAAATTTCTGAGCTCAACTAACTACAATTGATTTTAAAAGATGGTGATGTTTTGCTTTTTGCTGCCTTATGAGCATCCAGCATCCAGGCAAGTTTCACAATGACTCCATGAATCTTTAGGCTTGTTTGTTTCCTGCTAAATCTTCCTTTCTTTCCATCTATGTTATTTCTTTTGTGGGATTTTTCCAGTAGAGTTTTCCCCTTTTCTGAGAGAAGGGAGTTCTAGACAGGGTTTCTCTGTGTAGCCCTGGCTGTCCTGGAACTCACTTTGTAGATCAGGCTATCCCTCAAAATCACATAGATCCACCCACCTCTGCCCCCTGAGTGTTGACCCTAGTGTTTGGCACTCCACTGCCTGGCAAATTTTCCATTTTTAGACAATAGATGTATATGCCTTTTTAATGCTATTTCCCTCTGTTGCCAATGTTTCCCATGAATTTGCATATTCTTTGGATTTGGATCACATATTTCAATATTTTTTAATTTTATGATGACCCTCTAGAGTCAGCTAGATGGTTCAGCAATGAAAAGCATGCCACACAAGCCTAGCAACCTTAGATTCATCCTCATATTCCAGAGTGGAAGGAGATAATCGATTCATGAAAGAAAATTGTCTTTTGACCTCCACACATACACCAGGGAATGCATGCACCCACAAACTCATAAAGACATACACACATACCCAAATAATAATAACTAATTAAATTCTTATTTTTTACATTTTAATTAAAATATAATTGCACCACTTTACCTCATCCTTTCCCTCCTTCCAGCCCCTTCTTAGTCCCCTTTCTCCACCTCTTTCTAGTCCCACCACTCACTCAAGTTGATAGTCTCTCCTTCCTCAATTATTGTTCTATACATAGATGTGTATATGTATGAACAAATATATAAATGCAACCTGCTGAGTCCATTTCTGTTGTGTATGTATGGTTTCAGGGCTAACCACTTTGTATTGGACAGTAAGCTAAGTCTCCCTCTCTCAGTGGTCATTAATTGCCTACAGTTCTTTGTCTAAGAATGCAACCCCCAGGAGATTTTCTTCCCCTTCATTGTTAGCATAGCTATTGACATTAACATATTTTAGATTTTGTTTATGCAGTCGTGTCTATGAGGAACTGTTTTACAGAAGACTTCCTGACATTCTGGCTCTTACAACCTTTTTGCCCCCTCTCCCATGATGTTCTATGAGTCATAGATTCAGGAGCTATGATGTAGATGAATCCATTGGGGCTGAGCTCCCCACAATCTGTTGGTCTCTACAGTGTGCCCAGTTGTGATTTTCTGTGACGATCTTCATTTGCTATAAAAAGGAAGCCTCCTGGATGAGAGTGGCACCTCATGCTCACTCTTATCTATGGGCATGAAGATAAGATTTGGAATGTAGCAAAACTGTGCCAGTGTAACAAAGCAGCAGTAATAAATCCTCTTCCAAATCACTAACAAGTTGGCTAGATTTCTAGGGCGAGGCAGGATTTCGCTCCTGATATATGTGTATTAAATCCAATGAGACAGCTGTTGGTTACGAACAGGATCTAAATGCCACTTACTGCATGCACCTTCATGGATATCTTGCCATAGTGATCTTCAGTCATTCTGACTGAGGTACAGATCTAACCTCAAAGTTGCTTTAGTTTTCATTCCCCCAATTTCTAAGGATGATAAGTATTTCTTGAGGTATTTATTAGCCATTTTTCTTTCTTCTAGTGGAAACGTCTTGTTTAGATCACTAGTCCATTTTTCATTGGGTCATTTGTTTCTGTGACTCTTTCTAATTTTCAGCTCTTTGTATATCCTAGATATTTGTCCTCTGTCAGACGTGTGACTGGCAAAGAATCTTTTCCAGTTTGTGTGTTTCTTTTTCACTCAGTTGGATGTTTTCTTAGCTGTGCAGAAGCCTTTTAGACTTATGAGGTCCCAGTAGCCAACTGTTGTCCGTAATTCCTAGGCAAATGGAGTCCTATTCAGTAAGTGCTTTTCTGCATCTACATCTTGTGCAGTACTGTCTAAGCTTAGTACTTACAGTCTTTCAAGTTTAAATTTGAGTTCTCTGATCCACTTGAGCTAATTTTTGTGCAGGGTGGTAAATATGAGTCTTATTTCATTCTTCTACATGTGAACTTCCAGTTTGTATGTTATCATTTGTTGAAGATGCTACCTTTCTCCAATGTGTGTGTTTCTGCTTCTTTGTCAAATATCAGATGGCTGTAGTTGTGAGTACTCATCCACAAACCCATAATAAACACATGCACACAAACACACACATGCACTATAATAATAGTTAATAATATAATTGTTTCAAAATTATCTTCTGGTTAATAAAAACACAATAAGTATATTCACTAATGGGACCACCATTTGGTGTTTTGGTTACTGCCAATATTGTACAGTACTTATATTAAATAAAGCATATCTATTAGGTGTCAGGAAGTTCTTCACGTCTAATTTTTCTGATATAGGTAGCAGAAGTGCATGACTAAATTACTAAAATGACTTAAATTAATGGAATAAACAGTTCCATCTTTTCATGGGAGTATCAAGTAAGCACCAAGAAGTTGAGGAGAGGGAAGTAATCTGGATGTAGATATGAGATAACCAACTTTCCCTTTGTTTATGCATTTACTAGTTTAGCATTTTACTAGTCTGGAGCAGTATGAAGAGATAAAAACAAACACTGGGAGCTATATGAGATGCACAATATACTCACCAATAATATCTCACTTCAGGCACACCAGCAACAAAGAGACAAATTCCCCCTTGTACTCTCTGTCTCTTTGGCAATCAGTTTAAAAACAATTTTTAAAGTTTTCATGAATATTTGAAAGCTCTAGATGCACTAAAGCAAAGTCAGGCTTTGAAGACCCCATCTGGATAGCAGTTTGATTCTGGAATTTTATTTCACATGAATATGTAGATCACAAATGGGCTTCTCTAATTACCACCTGTATCATGTTTTTAATCATTTCATAAAAATCATCATGTTTAAAATGACACCAGACTATTACTTCTATTTAGGTGCATAAACCTGCTATGTCCACCTAACAGCCCTACCTAATAGTTCAAATTAATTTTTTAAAATGCACATTTATGCATCTCATATTATTTTCATGAAACATTTCATCAAAAGGAAGACAAAACCAAGGGCACCCAGCCGAGTGGCAGTGACAGATAGTGGGTATTAGAGAGGCATATAGAAAATCTCTTTCATTGCAAACACTCTGAATGACATCCAAATCAAGATAAATATCAGGTGGCTCTGAATTTTTTAAAAAAGGTCTGAAATCCATTAAGTGAACAGAAATGTTTTCTTGCAGTAGATAAAACAAGAGAGCAAGAGAAAGAGAAATATATAGAGAGGACAATACAAATGAAGAATAATCTAATAATAAGATGTGCTAGAAATCCATGGGCTCAGTATTTCATTGTGAGCACAATTAGTGCTTCTACCTACTTAATAGAAACACTAATTGGGAAATCTCAACAACAAGGCTATGGCCAAACAATTCTCAACTACTCCTGTTCATGAGCAACATAAAGATTCTTGTTCACAGTAGTGATGTCTTAGAGAGGTTCTCTGCATGTGGCTTGTTACTGATTTCTGACTAAGATGGAATCTGGCCAACCTGAACCTAGTTATGTTCCTTGATCATCCTCATGTCGTGGATAATGAGCAATCAGAAATCTATTTTATGTTGTATATAGTTTGTACTCACATATTCTTTAAGGTTTTAATTGCATGTATTCATTTTATTTTATGTGAGTGTTCTCTCTACAAGCATGCAGGTTTACCACAAGCATGAACGATGCCCTAAGAAGTTAGAAGAGGGCATCACATCCCATGAATCTGGAGCTACAGATGGTTATAAACCATTATATGGATGACTGAAATCAAACGCTATTCCTCTGCAAGAACAACACATATAATTTCAATCAGTGAACCATCTCTCCAAGCCCCATAGTCATATATTTTAATATTTTTAAAAATACTATCTACTGAAGTAATGCACTAAAAACTGACAAAATCATAAGTTTAGAATCTCCTGAGTGTTTCCCATAGAAAATAAGACTATTAACTTTATCCCAAATAAACAAAGAAAATATTAACTATCAACCTAACACCATCACAAACCCATTTTTCAAGGTAATCATCATTCTGACTTCAAGTATTATAGATTGGTTATTTTCTAGATTTTGAACTTCATATAAATGGAACTCACACTATCTCCTCTATGTGACTTCTTTCATACAATGCTGTATTTATAATACTTAATCACTCTATTGCCTATAGTTTTAGGTCGCCCACCCTCACTACTCTATACTGTTAATATGTCATAACTCATGCACCCCTTAAACAATTGAAGTGCACCCTTGGTGGACTTATTCATTGTGTCATTTTGAGTACTGTTGTGATGAACACTCTATATTTGTCTTGGATAAACAAGTCTTCACATGCATTTTGGCCAGGTGCCTAACACAGAAGCTATTTGTGTTAGACATTCAGCTTTCCTAAATAAGAACCCAGAGTTATCCAATAGTCCAGACCTCTTCCCATCCTTGCCTTCAGGGTATCGGTTGTAAGTGTTCTCTAACCTAGTAATGCCTGTGATCAGAAATTGGTTTGTTCTCAGATTTAAGCACTCTTTGGGGTGTAATGTGGTTTATCCTTGACCATTTGACCTTATTTTCCTAAAAGTTGAGTGGTAAGGCTGGCAAGTTACACAACCTCTTTTGTGGCATGCCTTATAACTAAATCTTTCCATTTTTCATTGCATTTTTAGTCTTTTAGTTATTGATTTATAGGAGTTTGGCGAGTATTTTAGATTTTAGTCCTTTGATAAATATCTACTTTCCTTCTATTGTCTGTTTTTTAATAACTTTCAGATCTGAGATTTTTAAGTTTACATTTAACATATATATGTATGTATGAGTGTGTGTGTGTGTGTATATATATATATGAATTTACTTTTCCAAGAAGGTAGAAGAAATTCAGCACAAGCATATTGAAAAGTCTAAAATAAGTTTTGTCAGGGGCCATGTAGGCCGTTCAACCTTAATATCTCTTGGTTTTCTTCTCATATCTATAGTGATGATACACATTTACTTTCTACAAAATCTTTTATGGTCTTTATCCAGAATAACAAATTAAAAATTAGTGGGTGGAGTTATTAACTTATAATGCTAAAGTTCCTAGAAGTAGACAAACCCTGACTATTTAAGCTTATGCATGTTTTAGGTAGAACCTCACTGTAAAGCCCTGGCTACACTGGAACTCTCTATGGATGAAGCTAGCCTTGAACTCACACAGATCTGCCTTCCTCTACCCCTTGAGTGATGAAGTTGGAAGCATGTGCCATTACACCTGTTTTATCCATTTTGAAATATATAATGTAGTTTAATTATCCTTTATATACTCTAAAGTAGTAGAAATTTTGTTTAAATCTGTTGCAGAAAACAGTTATCCCAACATAAGATGGTGGCATAAAAATAAACAGAATTAATCCCAGTACTCGGGAGACAGAGGCAGGTACATCCCTGTGAGTCTGGTGTACAAAAAGTCCCGTGGGATAACCATTTTATACACTATGAAGATTTGTCACTGTGATTGTTTTGATAAATAATAATAAAAAGCTGGCTGGACAATAGCTTAACAGATAAAATTAGGTGGGAAAGTCAAGTTGAGAATGCTGGGAAGGAGAAGGGTGTAGTCATAAGTCACCAGGCAGATGCTGAGGGAGCAGGAGATAAATGCGCCATGCTAATAGAGGTACTGCCATGTGGCAGAGTGTATATAAGGAATATGGGTTAACTTAAAACATTAGAGCTAGTTAGTAATAAGCCTGAGCTATTGGCTGAGCATTTATAACTAATATAAGCCTCAGTATGGTTATTTGAAAGTGGTGACCGGACAGGAAAACCCCGCCTACAAAGGAGGGTTCCAGAACAGTCTGAGATGCTACACAGAGAAACCCTGTCTCAAAAAAAAAAAATAAAATTGAATAAATAAATAAATAAATAAATCCAGGAATGAGTCGAGTGAAAAATCTGAAAAAAATTACTCAATGATCACATTTTTCAGAACAAATTGTGTCTCATGAAGATTAATTAACCATACCAACAACAACAATCAAAACCAAAATACTAATGAAAATATAGTACCTGTCTTTTTATATAAGAAACTGGAAAAATGTGATATGTTGAAAAGGAAATATGGATGACATTTGGATTAAGCCTACTGGGTTTCCATCTCAAGAATTTACTTCAAAGCTAGGTTGAGGTTTCTACCGCTATGATAAAAAGATATGACCAAAGTCAACTTGGGTAGGAAAGCATATCTTTCATATACAATCTAGGAGCATCTTCTTAGGAGCAGCACCCCCTACAATGGACTGGGTGCTCGCATATCAATCAGTAATTAAGAAAATGTTCCCATAGACCAGACTGATGGTGACAATTCTTCAACTGAAATCCCCTCTTCCTACAATTTTAGAGCAAACTCCAGACTAAGTATTTGGAACCCCCACATGTGTAGGTCCCTCAAAGTAATAGTTCTAAAGGCATGGTCTTCGAGAGGCAATCAGTTCACAAGGGCAGAACTCTCATGAGTAGGATCATGCCCTCTGCTTCTACTAGCTGAGAACATACAAGGAAACTGGCACCAAACAAGAAAATCTACCAATACCTTTACCTACAACTTCAGAAATATAACAAACATACCACTGACCTCTAAAAGCCACTCAATCTATGATATGCTATTATAGAAGACTAAATGGATGATATACATAAAAATACATAATACAAAAGTATGCCTTAAAAGATATTAGTTAATAATGGAGATACTGGGGGGAGAAGAATCTAGGGCTAATAATGGACAAGCAGGTAAAAGCACTGCAGGGTTCAGTTCTTGGAATCAACATGGCAGAAAAAAAGAACCTACTTCCATAAGTTGCACTCTGACCTCCACGTGTGTGCAACAGAACACTGTGTGCATGCACACATGTGTGTATGTGTGTACAGTGTGTGTGCATACAGTGTGTGTGTGTGTGTGTGTGCATGCATGCTCATGTCTGTGTGTGCTCACACATAAATATACATGAAATGTTTATTTAATTGGACACTTCAAAGTTGAATAAGATATAGAAAAGAAGAGATGTCATGTGTAACTGCCAAAGACCTCTATTATAGAAATGGTTATCTTCCTAATAATAAATATTTCACTCATTACCACTGGGGGAAAAGTTTCAAAGAATTTAATTTAAATGAAAGCATGGCCCAGTGACAGGACTCGGCAGAAAAGGCATTTGCTGCCAAGCCTGATTATTTGAGTTCAGTTCTTGAAACCCACACAGAGGAAAGCAAGAACCAACTTCGTCAATTGTCCTCTAACCTTCAGAAGTGTGCTTTGGTACATACAGGTCTACAAGCACACAGAGACTTAAATAAATAAATGCTTTTTTAAAATTAAGCTGGAAGACTTCAAAATGTCTATCACTTTATCCAGAAAAAGCATTTAAAGAAATTAGCAAATTAAAACCACCAGGTGTGGTGACCTATATACCTTTAATCCCAGCACTTGCATTCAGGAGGCAGAGGCAGGAAGAACTCTGTGAAAATGAGGCCAGCCTGGTCTACATACCAAATTCCAGGACAACCAGGGATTCATAGTGAGATACTGTCTCAAAAACAAACAAACAAAAACTGATGATAACAAGAGAATATTTAAAACTTTTAAGATAATTTTCTTAAGAGTAATGATAAATTGCATAATAATGCAAGCAATATTTAATATATAAGGTAAATATTAAGGATTTCCCAGGACTAAAGCAAATAATTGTTCTCACTATGAAAATCATCTGTTTGTAGAAACACTGCAAGAATATGTCTCTAGTTCATTCTGCAGTTTGTGTGTCTAAACAAACTATAGGGTAGATATAATTTGCATTAGAGAATTATAAATTATGCATAAACTCATAAAAAATGTGAGTTCTTTTTAGTTTAAAATTGCCAAGATCAACAGTGATCCACTGCATACAAATGACTCAGAAGAAAAATAGTACAGGCACACAATTAACAGAGCTCAGAGTAGACAGGGATTACTCTTAGAGTGAAGTCTAATTGGTTTCTGTAGAAAACTGGAATGTTTTCCAACTCTTCTGAAGGGTTTATAGTGTGCCTCCACCTTAAGTAAAAGTATACCTTCGCAAACAGAAAAATAGCACAATTAATACCAAGAAGATAAAACAGAAATAGGTAAGAAATTAGAAACAATCCTGGTTTGCTAAAGTTTTAGAAAGGTAAAGAAATTAGTAGGAGGGAAAACACGGAAGCAACTGGGCTGATACTGGCTGTTACTGATAACAAGTCCTAGGGCAACTTTCTCAGTAAGAGAATCTCTCTAGTAGGAGACCGCTTGTTAGTTCCCAGCACCCAGACCAAGAAATAATCACTTTGAAACTATATTATTTGCAACACTGTTTGGCCAATAGCTTAAGTGTATTTCTGCCTTACCCTCATATCTTAAATTAACCCATTTCTATTAATCTGTGTAGACAAGGTCATGGTCTACCAACAAAGTTTCAGTGGGCTCCAACGCAGGTGTCCATCCCTGGGAGTGGTTACATGGCTTCTAATGACTCTGCCTTCTTTCTCCCAGAATTCAGTTTATTTTTACTAAACTAGCTCTACTCTGCCCTATCATAGGCCAAGTCAGCTTCTTTATTCATTAACTAATAAAAACAACACATATACAGAAAGACTTCCCACACCATTTCCCATTTTCTGTTTAAATAAAAATAAAGGCTTTAACTTTAACATTGTAAAATTACATGTAACAAAACAGGTATCAAGCAAGAATTATAGCTAAAATACTTATATTTACCTTATCTTTTATCATAACTAAGGAAAACTATAACTATCTATTCTTCAACTCCATCAAAGACGCCAGAAAGATATAATATTACCTAAGCAAACAGGAAGTGCATTATAGACAACTTCCAAAACTCTAGAATTGACAGAGACTTCTCGCTGCCTGGACAGTCACCCAAAGTTCTTCTGTATCATTGGGGCATCTATCTTCAGCCTATAGGCCCATAGTATCTAGCAGGCCTTTCCATGAAGCAGGACATTTCAATGACAATTCTACCTGTATTGACAGTTTGTCAGTCACTTTTTATTGTGTCCTGCAGAATGTCTGGCAGACACTTTCATGAAGCAGGAACTCCAAAGGACTGTCTCACCTTCTTTAGGCAGCTTTATCAGTCATTTTTCTATGGGTCCTACAAGTCCAGTCAAGCAGTTCAGGCAAGAACAGTTTTTTTGCCCAAATGGCTAACAAACTCCATAAGGAACCTCTTTGATGCTCATTATCTTCTTGAAGTAGATTGGTACTACTAGGAGCAGATGTATCTCATTGTCATGAAAAGTCCTAAGTTCTTAAAACAGTTTAAATGCCATATTCTGTAGGTCTCTGAAAGATTTGAAGAGTACCTATCTAACTAAAATATATCTCTATATAGCTAGAAAACCTAATTAACATGACTACAAGCTTGACTATTATAGATGACTATCTTTAACCTATATTTCTTAATTATACATTACATTTTTAAATGAGCTGCACAAAAACACAATATCTTAATTAAGAACAGAAATACACATATAACAAAACTTAAATTTGTATCAATAGACCAAGATCCATACCAATGCAAAGTATTGATCTCTATATCATATCCCCCTTATATAAGCAAACATTTATAAACAATCATTTAGGGAATTTGGGCATAGTTCTCTCCAAACTGCTTTCTGCTTTTTGTTGGGCAAAGTATTTTTGGGTGTGTTCACAGTGACCTTTCAGGGGTCCTTGGTTCATCAAACCACGTTAGTCTGGAAGAAATCCACAGGTTCTCATCTTCTGTGGAAACAAAACCTCTTTTCCAAAGCAACATATCCTTAGACCCAAATTTTGAAGACAAAATACCTTTAAATTATATATGTTGGTTTAACTTAGCAGCCCATACAATGAAATGTCTCTCTGTACTTAGCTCCTTCACATCAAAAAAATTAAAGAAAACACAGTAATATACACCTACACGTGCCTTTTCAGGATGGCATCAGAATTTTGAAAATCAAGACATATACATTTGTGTAATTAATAATTTTGCTTTGGGCTGGAGAAATGATTCAGTGGTTAGGAGTACCAGTTGCTTTTCTAGAAGACTTGGGTTGGGTTCCAGGCACCCCCTGTATGTGCATAACCTTGTACCCCAGTTCCAGAAGATCTGGCTCCCTCTTCTTGCTTCAATGAACACTGCATGCACATGGTACACAGACATACATAGTCAAGACACTGACACAGATAAAATGAAAATAAATCTTAAATAAAAAAAGGACTCACACTCAATATTTTTTGAAAATAGAATAAAAATCTTATCAAAGGAACAGTAGAGGTAGGGCTACCTAAATGGCAGTGAGACCATGAGAAGTTATATTTTTCTCCACAAAAATCCAACAGCCTAGAAAATGATTCTTCAGAAATATGTTCAGCCTCACACCCACAAGCAACTGATACGTAGACCAGAAGTCTTTCAAGTCATTAGAGAAGGCAGAACAAATGCAGCACTCCTCCAAGGAGAGTCACTATTGCATTGTCTAAGCTCTATAGAAAGTCCTCATTCACAGATGATGACATTACCTAAAGTTACCTCTGAAAAAACATAAGTTCCCATGGCACATGCTGAAAACAGCCAGTGGCAAACAGTTGCCTAATCTCTGATAGAAGATGGGGGAAAGAAGAACTTGGCCAAGACTTTCAGGAAGACCTGGAGCGTGGGCAGTTTATGATTATCTTTGAAAGACTACAAAATAGTTCAGAAGGGGACAAGATCACAGTTGTACAAACAACTACATGTATGCACCTACGCAAATTCCAAAGAGTATGAGAAGCCCACTGTGTTGTTTGGGATTCTCCAGTGAAACAAAGTCCTTGGCATGAATACCTAGAGATTATTTAGAATGGAGCATACACACAGAGAGTCACACACAATTGTGGTGGCTGATAAATTATAGTTTTGCATGGTAATCCTGCAAGGAAAGCACCCAAGTCAGAGGTGATGTTATAGCCTTCACTTCAATCTGTGGGAAATTTGTTCCATTTCAAAAAATCTCAGTGTATCATCCTCCCAGAATTCCCAGCCCCCTGCATAGTCTTCAACTGATTGGATGCCGTAGCCTAGCAGCAAAGATTAGCCTTCTGCAGATGTGGTCTCTAACTTGGGTTGACTTGGAGACTGTGTGCGAACAGGAAGCCAAACCTAAGGGAGACACACAAGGCTGTGTGTCAGCACAGAGGATTAATTTTCCTAAACCATCCAAGAAAATCACAGACAAATAATTACCTAACCACAAAATTAATTGAGCACAGAGTCAGCAGCCATGCACTACAAGAAATAAAGACTTGACAAAAGTAACCCAGGAAAGAAAACAAAACAAGTGTTAAAAGAATAAAAATAGCCAGCAGTGGTGGTGCAGGCTTTTAATTCCAGGACTTGGGAGGCAGAGGCAGGTGGATCTCTGTCAGTTCAAGGCCAATCTGGTCTATAGAGCAAGTTTCAGGACAGTCAGGGCTACACAGAGAAATCATGTATTGAAAAAAGAAGAGAGAGAGAGAAAGAGAGAGAAAGAGAGAGAGAGAGAGAGAGAGAGAGAGAGAGAGAGAGGAAAAAAAGAAAAAAGAAAGGAAGGAAGGAAGAGAAAAAAGAGAAAGAAAGGAAAGGATAAAATAAAATCAGTGCAAGTTATCCTCAGAACCAAGGGGAGTGAGGCCTGAGTTCGAGGATCCTCATGCTATGTTATCCTGAGTGCTTAGCTTTAATTTTTAAAAATAACAGAAAACACAAGAAAGAAAAAATAGAATGGTGCTAAAGTAGGAAACTGACTTTGCAGTACAAACCATCCTTGCACAACTTCAGATTCTGAGTTTCCTAAAAAAATTCTTTAAGCAATATATTAAAGATATATGTCAAGAACTATGGGAAATATGCCCAAAGAATTAAAGACACTCAGAGTAAATAAAGTTCCTTCACTAGGAAGAAAAGTTGGCAAAGAAATGGATGTCAGTGGGGCAGAAATGGACAGATAAAAGGATGCTCATTATTTTCTGAAAGCATATAGTAAAAGAGAAAATATAAATGCTTTAATAATTGTATCAAATAAAAATAAATATATTATATTAAGAAAGATCTGTGTGTCTGTCTGTGTGAGTATATGTGTATATATACCAGTGCATAAAACTGTGAACATTCACACTGATGCAGGTACTCTCTCTGAACCTAGAACTGACATTTTCTTGGTTAGGCTGAAAAGCAACAAAGTACAACAGTCCTCCTATCTCCACTCCTGTGGGATCTGATGCCACAGAATTCTCAGCTTGCAGGGTGAATTCAGGCCTATGCACTCTGGTCTTTGTCAGTACACAACAAGTGAACCACGTAGTTTGTGGGTAAATGGATGTAGCTAGAAAACAATCATCCTGAGTGAGGGGACCCAGACCCAAAGAGAGAAGCATTGCCTGTTTTCTTTTATATATGCATGCTAGCTTTTAGATACACATTTCATTCATAGCGTCCAGAGAGATTAGATAACCAATGAGGGACCAAAGTGAAGAGAGAATCTTCCAAGGAAGGGAAAATATGATATAATATTATACAGGGATAAAAACAAATGTAGAAAGGAAAGAATAAATGGAATAGGGGATGAGAGGACAGAGTAGAGAAAGGAATATGGGAAGGGATATTTAAAAAGCCATTTTTTAAAATGGCCTTTTAAAAGCTATGTGAAAAATGGGTATATGTATATGCCCAAAGGATGCTCAACCGTGCCACAAGGACACATGCTCAACTATGTTCACAGCAGCATTGTTTGTCATAGACAGAACCTGGAAACAACCTAAATGCCCCTCCATTGAAGAATGGATAAGGAAAATGTGGTACATTTACATAATGGAATACTACACAGTAGAAAAAAATGACGTCTTGAAATTTGCAGGCAAATGGATGGAGCTAGAAAATACCATTTTGAGTGAGGCAACCCAGACCCAGAAAGATAATTACCATATGTACTCACTCATAAGTGGTTTTTAAACATAAAACAAAACCAGCCTACAAATCACAATTCCAGAGAGCCTAGACAACAGTGAGGACCCTAAGAGAGACATACATGGTTCTAATCTACATGGAAAGTAGAAAAAGACAAGATCTCCTGAGTAAATTGGGAGCATGGGGACCTTGGGGAAGGGTTAAATGGAGGGGAGAGGCCAGGAAGGGAGCAGAGAAAAATGTAGAGCTCAATAAAAATCAATAGAAAAAAATGTTCACTTTAAAAGAAAACTCCAGTTTTAGATTTCAGGAATTATTAGATCTCCTATGGGATATCCTATTGCTGCTGCAGTATATCATCTGTAACATAGTGACATAACCCAAATTTATTATCTTATGGTACTGAAGGTTAGAAAACCAAAATGGGTCCCACTGGGCTGTAGAGTCAATGTTTTGGAGGAATCTGGTCCTTACGCAATCTCTTAGAAAAGTTCATCCCCTGACCCTTCCAGTGGCTGGGGGCTACCCATGTTACTTGACTTGTGACCTTCTTCCTCCATCTTCAAAGGTAGGAATATCAAGTTAATATGCCAATCTTTCACTGTTTCTCTTAACAACTTACAAAAATCCCAAGGATTATACTGTGCCCACTGGAAATCTCATGTTTTAAGACCAGCAGCTTTTTTTAATCTTATCTTCGTCCTTAGGTCCCCTCACGATGTAAAGCAACATACTGAGAAATAATAAATACTGGTACATGGACATCTTTGGGAGTCATGATTCTGTCTGCGAGAGTTCTTTAAAACATCTCACCCCTTTACTTCAAAGGTATTAAGGCCTAGGGCCATGTCTGGGTGCAGGATCCTGTTGCTACCAGGGTCTGTATTGATATCTGTGACCTATGTTATTACTGAGGGCCATGAAGGTGTCCTCAATCTGTGATGCAGCTTGAAATCATGGTGATATCTATGAGTCATATTGTTGTGAGTGGTCTGTGTACCATCGAGACCATAGCGATGACCAGGTTTGTGCTGTCACCAAGGGCCACACCTGGATCCATGATCCTGCTGCAGTCAGGGTTTGTGTTGATATTCATGGCCTATGTTACCACCAAAGGCCATGTAGATGTCTGTGGATTGTGCTAAAGTATGAATCAAAGTTGATGTCTGTGGACTGTGTTACTGCAGCTGGCTGGATGTGTGGTTCTGCTACAGTGGGGGTCATGTTCATGGTCTGTGCTGGTAGTAGAAAACGTGTGGAGACCATCCATGACCCATGTTCCTGCTGACTGTGAAGAGCAAAGAGGGAACTTTTGCTATAATATCACTGTCTCCAGACCCACAGTTGGCATGGGGGGCGGCATGGAAAGCTTCTGTAACAACTCCTACCCCTAACCCAACCCTCCCCCAAAAAAGTAGCAGCCTACACAGGAAACCATTGAATAGAGCTCTTAAAAAGTATGATGGTGATGCCAAAGAGTAGCTTCTGGTAGGGGTGTGGGGATGGACTCAGTTCCATTTAAGGGGCAAGCCACAGAGAATTTGACCACATTACAGTGAGTGTATTGATAACACGAATTGGCTTGGGGCTTTTTTTTATTTTTCCGTTTTGGGTGGTAAGGGATGTCACAGGAGTGTGGAAACCGATACGGAAGGGTTTGGGGAATGATGATGATCAGCGCAAATGATATGAAATTCCCAAAGAATCGATAAAAATATTATGCTGAAAAATAAGTTAAACAAATAAATAAAGGTCCATTGGGGGCTGAGGATACAGCTCAGTTGGAGAACACTGGCCTAGAATGTTCAAGGATCTGAGTTTGACTCCCAAACATACTAAGTATACATAAATACAGAAAAGAGTACATTAGGGAGCTAGAGAGATGGTTCACCAATTCAAAGCACTAGCTTCTCTTTCAGAAGACCTGAGTTCATCTCCCAGCACCCACATGGTGGCTCCCAACTGCCTGTTGTGGGGAACCCAAACAGACTAGGTATACACATGATACTCAGGCATTTATACAAGCAAAACACCCACATAATTTCAATTTGTTGTCAAGTAGCTTATTTTAATCATTGTGGCGAAATATTTGAAACCACTTCAATAAGTCCTTTGGCACATAACTTCAGGTGTTTCAGTCCCTTAGTTCCTCAGCTTCGTTACCTAAGGGCTTGAGCCAAGAGAGAATTATCAAGTGTGTGATGGAGGAAGCAGAGAGTGAAGGAGCGGAGGAGAACACATTCCGTTCTAGGGCAGCCACCAGGGACCTTCTTCCTCCAACTAGGAATTGAGACCTAGTTCCCCCCACCTCCCAATAATACCATTAAATGATTTTATTGAATTCTATTGAATTTGCTAATGAGGTTAGAGACCATGATTCAGTCATGTCTTCACAACTAAAGAGCAGGCAATGAAGCCACCAACATGTAGGCTTTTCAGGGGACATTTCAAATTCAAATTGTAAGTCTAGTTAGGTATATCATTTTCTTTCTTCCTTCCTTTCTTCCTTCCTCCTTTTCTCCCTACTATCTAGGTGCAGTACTACACAGCAAATAGCACACATTGGACTGCTCCAAACTATGTAGCTACGTCTGGTTCTATCAAGATAGAGGGTAGAATTATGTTCAGAATTCTCTAGATTAGTGGTCCTCAGCCTTCCTGGTGCTGAAACCCTTTAATACAGCCTCTCATGTTGTGGTAAATTCCAACCATAAAATTATTTTTAATGCAACTTCATAACTGTAATTTTGCTGCTGTTATGAATCTTAATGTAAGAAAATCTGTGTTTTCTGATTGTCTTAGGTGACCCTTTTAAAATGGTCATTTGACCTCCGTAAAGGGGTCATGACCCACATGTTAAGAACCACTGCTCGAGATAATAGAATTGATCTTCTGGCAGTCCCGCTTCAGTCTGACAACTCAGGATCCTGGAGACTTGAAACTGCCTCACGCCTGTGCGGTCATCCAGAACCTCAGAAAACAAATCCACTCAATCTGAGTCTTTTGTAACTAAGCTTGTCAAACTGGTACAATGGCTTAAAGATAATTCTTTTCACGAAAACTGCCTTGCAGAACATACCAGATAGTTTGTGCAAAATATCGTCTTACCTATCCATGTCCTCCCTGAGCAATTATATAGAGTGCCACAAGAGACTGGGCACCCAAGAGCTCACCTAGTGAAAGGAAAAGTCTTCTTGAAACAATCAAATTATACTTTATATTTCTTTAGCTCCTTTGTTTGGAAAACTTCAAATACTAATACTTTGTTTTATTTCAAGTTTTATGTTAACTTAATGGCATCCTCAGTGAATAAATTATTAGCAAATTTATTCAAATATTGTTAAGATTTTTTTTTTGAAACAGGTTCCTGCTATATAGTCCAAGATGACCTCGAACTTGTAATTCCACCATCTCAGATGCCATGTCCTGGGACTACAGGCATACATGACCATGTCTGGTTTTTCAAATGCTTTTAAAATAGGCTTTCAAAACCCCCAATGGGGAGCACAGTTGAAAACACACAAAACATTGACTGTGAGCTGCATTATTTCCAGTTCTTACATCTAATCCAGAACAAATAAAATCTTAAAATTTATCAACACAGATAAAAAAAAATAAGAACTATACACCTTTTGGGATTTTTCTTATCTCACTGAAGTTCTGTGATCCCCTTTCAGTGATTTGTTCAAGGTTTCTTGCTTGAAATAATCCAGCCATATCTGCTTCTCAAAGCTTCTTCAACTTATATTCTATATTAGTGATTCCAACCCATGGGTAGCAGCCTCTTTGACTCAAATGACCTCAAATGACACCTTCTGATCAGAAAACACAGATATTGACATGAAGATTCATAACAATAACAAAATTACAGTCATGAAGTAGCAACAAAAAATAATTTCATTGATGGGTGGCCACCACAAAATAGCATTAGAAAGGTTGAAAACCACTGTTTTCCACTAATCTGTTGATTCGGTCTTTCCTGTGTCTTTTCCTGAGAGGTCTGATCTGAAAATCTAGTGCCAGTGTAATAATAATGATTGTGATTAGATACAGTGGGTTTCACACCCAAAAAAAATTATACTATTCAAACATTCAATGTCATAGCCCCAATGTATTTATTAATTATAACTGTTTCAGATCTTCAGTAGGCTCAGTAGTGCTTATCCTGGAAAAAAGAGATTTTGTCACATCGATACAGGCTGTCTTACTCCAGGCCAGTCATACCTACAATTTCTTCATCCTCTTCTTGTAAGAACAGTTGAATAGAGGTGTTGTAAATATATCAAAGCATTGTATTTTCTTCTATTATAAGGACCCTTAGAACAACAAAAGGTGCCCACACCATGAACTAGATTACATTCTCTCACTAGCAACAGCCCATGACGTCACTCTCAACTGTGTCTGTCACTCATCCAACACTGGAAATGTTTTATTGTCAAGTATAAATCTTCTAATGCCATTTTATTCTTAACTATCCTTTGGGTGAAAGTTTAAGCAATATTCTCAATTTGTTACTTGGGTAAATTCTCATTTTTCTTATGCAATAAGATACATGATAATTCATCGCAAATACCCACCAGGCCACCCCTGTCCTAGGTAAGCTTTAGACAAGACAGTAGCAAAGAAGTAGCAAAGGCAAGAACTCTGCTTTTACCAAAACTCAGAATTTTTAATTTCCTAAGTTATCATAAATGTGTTCTAGGAAAAGTCATTAAAAATAAGTGTAGCTGGAGGTAGTGGCACACAGCTTAAACCCCAGCACTTGGAAAGCAGAGGCAGGAAGATCTCTGTGAGCTTAAGGCCAGCCTGCTCTACACTGTCAGTTCCAGGACAGCTATATAAGGAGACTCCATTTCAAAAAACAAAACAAACTATTTTGCACAGAGTCATGTAAATCACAGCAAATTGCAAATGCCATTTAAAAGACAGTGTAAAGTTTCTTAAAGAGAATTCAAACTCCAGATTTTGGAAACTACCACAGGAAAAAAAAACTGCAATATCATCAGGATGATAAAAATAATTTCAATCATGTGATTAACCACTATTTTTATTGACTCCAAGGAACAAATGAAGAAAATGTTGGTAATTGTTGAAAGTGGATGAAGGTAAAAGGTTTTCATAACTTAATAAATCTCTATTTTTGTATACTTCACAATTTTCGTAGTCAGTTGTCTAAACAAAATGGAACAGAATCGATTACAAAAATTGAAATGAAAGGCTCAGGAGAGAGATGCCTAGCAGGTATGAAGTGTGGTTCATTGATTCTAACCTGAGTCAGTAGATAACTTTTTATCTTCTTAGATTACAGGACACTTAGTTTTGGCAAAAGAACTGATGAAGGACAAGAGGAAATATCAGTCAAGCTGAGCAAGTAAATCAATGAAGTATTTGAGGTAGGAAATTTCAACCAAAAAAAAAAAGTCTATTACCAGAATCTTGATAAAATACTGTCAAGATTCATCATTGTCCAACTTCAATTATTCTAGGCCTGAGTTCTATATGTATATTCTATGATGAAAATAAAGATGATGAAAGAAGGAAGGAAAGATCTCACCTAGAATCAGAAAACAGACGAGTATGAACTATGATACCAGCAACGAAGCCATGTTCTATGTGAGCACAGGAGAGAAAACTATGAACGAAGCATAAACAGGATAGGACTGGCCTCTGAGGAAGGATTTGGGTCTTGGTGACTGTGTCAACATTTCTAGCATCATTTCAAACCCTTCAGCATATGTCCTGACTTCTCCCACTGGAAGTGAGCAGACACTCACCATCAAACCAGGAGCATCGGGGTACTCTGAGAACCAAGAGAGCGTAGAGAGGCACAGATTCAAAAACCAGATATATTTACTGCCTACAAGACTTCGCATCTCTGAGGTGCAGATAAGAGCAGTATTAGCTTATTGATTCAGTTTAATAGAATGACAATGTGATGGCTGACCAATCTTAAGCCAACTAGTTAGATAATCACAAAATGAAAATAGCTGATTTTTAACTACTTGAAGTTTAAATTTTGCCTACAATATTTTCTTTCTATATTTTGCCTATGTTTTTCTGGTTTTGGCAGGACTTGATTATATAGCCCAGACTGGTCTCTAACTCTTGGTCTTACACAAGCCTCCCATCTCAGTCTATTGAGTAGCTAGGACTAGAGGTCCCATCACTGTAACCATCTATAATTCTCAATAGTCATAAATCCAAAGCAAGATTTCTGTGCCAACAAAAGCTAAGGCATGGTAACTATTTACTATCATCGTCCCCCGCATTTCAAGTAGGAATGGTATTTTAAACTTTCAGGAAATGAAACTTGAGATTCCATCTAGCTTCAGAATGAATATCTCCAAGTAAACAAATAACAAATGCTGGTGAGAGTGTGGGAGAAATCAAACTTCTACATCCTTCTGATGGAAACGCAAATTAGTCTCACCAGTATGCAAATCAGTATAGAGGTTCCTCAAAAATAAATAAATAAGTAAATAAAAATAGAATTACCGTAGCTCTACCCATTCTGGGTAGATAGTCAAAGGACTATAAGTCAGCACAACACAGATCCATGCACAACCACGTCTATCACAGTATGATTAACAACAGCAAGTTACAGAATCAGCCCCAGTGTTTGTCAACAGATGAAAGGAGAAAGAAAATGTGGCATGTGTGCACAAAGAAATTTTATTCAGCCAGAAAGCAGAATGAAATTATGTCCTTTTCTAGAAAATAGGCACAAAGGGGGACCCTTACATAGAACAAAATGAGCCAAGCTCAAATAAATGAGTATTTCCTCTCATTTGTGAAACGTAGAATTTATATAGATATATAAAAATATTTATATAGATACATATATATATAATATGATAGCAAAAAAAAGAGGTGGGAGAGAGTAAGGGGAGAGTAGAGGGGTGAATAAGGACAAAGTTCTCAAAAGACTTGAAAGAAAATTTCTTTACCGAACCTGTCACTATGTACGTTGAATATTTTCAAAAAAAGAAAAAGAAGAAAACTACAAAATTATTGTCACACAAAGCATATGTCTTTTAACTTGGTTACGTACGAGCTATTTGTCATGGTTTTAAATGCTAGGTGTTTTCCATACCTAAAATCACGACACGTGTGAACTAGTAAAATGATAATAAATTGTTTATTTACCTACATATCCCTGGAGGTTTGCTGCGTGATTGGGTGTAATAGTGTATAAAGAATTACCGTTTTAAGGAGAAAGTCAGATTAAGTAGATCCAAAATGCATAACCTTCACATGAAAATTGCCTGTAAAAACACAGTATAAGAAGTGTTGGCTGTAGTAAATCTTCACTTTCTAAGAGTTCCCCGAAGTTGTTCACGGCTGGGTCTGAGAGTTGTTGGCCTCCATGACTTTCATAGTCTTTTATCTACGTCTATTCCCTCCTCCATTCTCATGACCATGGAAGCAGCTTACTGTAATCCACTTCTCTCACACATCTCGTGTGTTTTTATGCTGCTATCAAGGAAGCTTGCTTTCTGTTTGAAAATATCCTCTTCATACTGGGTTCTCCCACTGATCAAGACTTTGAATTACAGATAAGATCATTTGTCCAATTACAAAAGTAAGCATGGATCAAGATCACTTTGAGACACCAGACACCAAAAGAATTTCTCAATACAACAGGGCTGCGACCTTATATTTGTGCTACTTTTTCTTCTCTTGTTCTTTTGCTGTGGATGGAAAAGCACTGGAAAGGGAGCTGTGGCTCTGCTATACATGGCTGTATAAAGAAATAAACATTTCTACTCTTGGTCTGAGCCCTTAGATATTGTAAGATTGAATATGATCCTGGTCTGAGACAAAGTATTAATGGCTATATTTAATTCCTATTGTACTAGAAAATATTACTAGAGAGTTTATAACCTAAAACAAGATTTGTTATCTTATAGTTGGCCCTCCTAGAAATGCACCACGGAGTTTGCTGAGTCTAACTCAAGTTACCCACAGTACTGCATCCCTTTTGAGGCTTTTGGGTTTTCATCTTTTCAGGAGGATAATTGCATCTCTTGTTTTTGGTCCCCACTTCTCTGTATCTTCTAATATCTCCACCAATAGTCTTTCTTTTTGGCCAGTTAGTCACAGACACCTTCCCTTCTAACCACAGGAAAGTTTTTATGTTGTAAAAGATACATTGCATTAGTGTAACCTGGATAATCCTGAACAGTGTCCAGTTTGTAATCTCTATCTCACTGACAACGACAAAGTCCCCGTCAGCATAAAATATAACATAGTCACAGTTTCCAGAAACTTAGAAATGAGATTTGTTTTTTTTTTAGAGCACCAAGATTCTGCTTACTTACTGCAGTGCCCAACTGGGTGGCACCCATCTACATTTCTCTAAATTCACACTGCATGGTGCTTACCTCGTATTTCTAGAAGAAACAAGCATTTGAACTGGTGTAAAGTACATACAAACTTCGTTGACTGACTCTTGTCGAGATTGCTACTCAAATGTCTTTTTTTTTTTTTTTTTTTTTTTGCTTAGGTTGTATTTTGGGCCATATTACTAAAGGGTTGATTCAACAGATAAGGTAACATACAAATATGTAAGAGACTGCTATGTCTTTAAGCAGCTGAGCAAATCAGCCTTCTGGGTACAGATACCTGCATTTGTGTAGACATTTAGAATATAAGGCACACCACTGTAGGTGCACATGTGCAGGATTTTAGAGGTACGCACATACTGCTCTGCTTTCCCAAAGTTAAACTAGAAAAATGGTCAGTTAGCATTAATTTATTTTGCTATATGCCCTTAGCTTTTAGTTTTTCTTTATCACTATAGCCTGTATCAAAATAGACTAACTGGTTCTATCTAAGTCCCGCTTTACTTTCTTGTCATACATCTGAATTCTATGGTGCCATACGATACTAATTACAAATTCATGTTATAAATTAAGCTAATTTTGCAATGTAAAAAAATTATCAGCATCATGCCATTATTAGTCTTTACTCCCTCACTTCTTTTGCTGTTTTTGAGAAGAATGATTTTGAATCAAAATGTCTTCAATAAAAACTACATCTGGTCTATGAAACAGCTGCCAATTTCTACTTTGCTGTAAATCACAAGAACTAAATTTGAAATCGTCTTAAAATTCAAAGTATAGAATGGGATATTGCCAAGTGATTCCCTAAATAATAACCCTGGATATTTTCCCAAGCTCATTAATTACCATAGGCTTTTCTTTCCGATTTACCCAAGTTCATTCAAACCTACCCCTATACCTCCAAGATTTCACTCTAATATTAGTCTGACATTATGAAAAGTCAGGAAGCTTCTTTTAAAAGCCAGGTTGAAAAGATAGACAATGGTGATATTACTGCATAAGTTCAAACAGCCTTAGGAAAAAAAAAATCTGTCTGTCTGATCTGTTTAACTGTGGCATCGGCTCCAAACCATCCAGTACAAAGAAAGCTTTCTTGGTGTGGGGAGTCCTAACTGCTGTGGCTGACCTCTGGATCTCTGTCCTGTCTTCCTACCGTACTGCTTCCCCACATTCTTCTTCCTTGTCTTGTCAGTAACCAATGGTTCATTACCCACTTTTCTTTCCTCTCATATTTGCATGTTTGCTTCTTGCTCATCTCGTACTTGGTTCAGCAATTGGTGAAAAGAATAAATAAGAATATTAAGAGTCTTCATTTGCCACAGGGATACTAAGGTCTTAAGCCAAATCTGTCTTAGCACTCACCTAGTGAGTGAATCAGAGCCCCACTCCAAGTTTAAGTCTAAAAGCTACAATCTATCGCTGCACTTTTTTGTTGCTGATTATAAGTCCCGCATGGAGAGGCACTTTCTCTATGGACATGTATAAATCCATTTTAAAAATCAAGAAACTGAAGTAAAGGGAGAATGAGCTTGGTGACACACTGCATAAGTTGATATCACGTAGGCCTCTTAACATACTATGGGTAGGGGACAGCACTCCACTACTTACAGAGTATTCGTGTATTTAATAATTTAGAAACATACAGACCTGATTTTGACACTAAGTATGATAATAAGTCTGGACTTCTCAAAATTTTTCATCCTATGAAAGATGAAAAAAAAATGTTAGAGGATTATTTGAAATCAGAGATTTTAGTCCAAACTACGGCCGCCACATGCATTTGTACAGACACAGCCCAGTATGCTTCTTGCTTCTCACACTGTAAAATTGTTGAAGGGGATCAAAAGAAGAATAATATTTTTGAATCAAGAATTTTATATGAAATTCAAATTTCAGAGTCCATAAACAAAGTTTTATTTGCACACAGTCATGCTCATTCATTTAACATATTTTCTGTGGTTCTTTTTGCTCCACAATAGCAGGGCACCATATGTAACCCACAAAGACTGAAATATTTTCTTACTTGTCTGAGCTTTTTTTTTTTGGTTTTTCGAGACGAGATTTCTCTGTAGCTTTGAAGTCTGTCCTGGAATTCATTCTGCAGACCAGGCTGCCCTCGAACTCACAGAGATCTGCCTGTCTCTGCCTCCCTAGTGCTGGGGTTAAAGGCGTGTGCCACCATGACATCCCTTTCTCAGTTTAAAGGGATTACAGAAACTTGGTTTGATCCTTAATTGATTCAACAATGAGGTGGGAAAGGATAGCGTTTGGACAGCTGAGATATATTCAGTATGGGCTGTATATTAGATCAATGTCATTATAACAAGGATAAACTTCTCTGATCTTGTGCTTACACAGAAAAATTCCCTTGTTCACAGTAAATACATGCTGAAATACTAGAAGCATGACTCAGGATGTAGACAGAACATTTTCAAATGCTTTAGAACAAAGTTGTGTCCATTTGTGAGTATACATGGAGGAGAAAGTAAATATGGTAAAATACTAGTCTCTGGAACCTGCAAGGATCTGTAAGGGAATTTAGTTTCTCATTGTGCTATTTTTTTTCACTTTCTGTTCATGCTAACATTTTTTTTCAGAGTAAAATTTGGGGCTGGTGGGGTAAAAATCACTTTCAAAAAGCAAAAGTTACAACATACCTTTAAAGATCATTTTCATTTATGTCTGCAGGGAACTATAAGAAATATTAATTTATTTCCCAAAATGCACCAGTGTATTCCTTTCTTTAAATTTTTGATAAAATAGATTTCTTCAGCACATTCAAGGAACCCAGGGCCTCTCTTTAACTCACTTCTTTCCACTCTCATGTTAAATCTACTCAGAATCTATCTAAAGCCGGATTCCTTTCAATTGCCACCTACTAGTCCAACCCAATGTCACACTGCTTTGATGATACGGTAGGCACATTTGTTGCTTTCTCTCTTCACTGAGTAGTTTTTTGTCAATAATCATTAATCCTGTGTATGAAATCATCTAACTTCTCTCACATTTAAATAAAATACAGAAGCCTATGATAACCTATGCTCATTTCTAATGCTCTGCACCGAACACATATGTTTCCCCATTTCAGAACCTCTATACAATATTATTTCTGTCTGTTGCCAAATTTTTATAATGATTTACTTCCATTTTATTCGTATATGTGATGTATATGCCATGTGTGTGTAAGTGTGCACCTGTGTAGGCCAGAAGAGGTTACTGGATCCCCTAAAGCTGCATTTACAGACACTTTTGAACCTCTCCTTGTGGACAATGAGACTCAAATTCAGACTCTCTTTGAGAGCAGCAAGTGTTTTTAACCACTGAGCCATCTGTGTTCATATGTGGTTGATTGCCTAGACAGACCAAAATACTAGAAATCTTCATAAGAAAGCACCTAGCCCCATGTGTTTATCCACCTCTGATGTCCACTGCACTCTAAACCCATGAATCTCAGGGTCCATCTTTAATCCTACCGCAAATCTCAGAATAATTGATAATCAACATTTTAGAGAATTCAGTTAATAGAATACACATTTTGAAGAAAAGTTATGTTATACACACAATCACAGGTACACAGTAGACTTTTTGGTTTTCATTAGTAGAATGACAAATACTATATAAAATGGCCAAAATAATCATCTGTCAATGAATACATTCAATTGACTATAGAAACTGAATGCTTTTCTAACAATAAAGTTTATTTTGGACCAAGCAAACAAATAAATTTTAAAAATTTTCTTATTTTGCTTTTCGTTTGCAGTAGGCTGACTCCATGTAAAAATTACTCAAAAAAAATTTATCAGTTTTATAAGCATTCTACTCCTTAATTTTTCAGAACATTTTATCTATTATTACTGAGTGTGTTTGTGTGTATGTGTGTGTGATGTTATATGTGTGAATATGGGTGTGAACATGTACATATGGAAGTCACAGGACAATGTTCCATAATCAGTTCTCTCCTTCAATCATGAGTTCAGGCGATCAAAACCAGATTCCCAAATTTGTGTAGCAAGTACCTTTACCCTCTTCAGCCATCCCAATTTCCCAATAACATTTTATTACTATTTTATTTATAAAAAGTGCATTAAATCAAAACAACTCTGAGATTCCATCTAACACCTGTAAGAATGGCCAAGATCAAAAACACTAATGACAGCTTATACTGGAGAGGTTGTAGGGTAAAGGGAACACTCCTGCATTGCTGGTGGGAATGCAAGCTTGTACAGCCACTTTGGATATCAGTATGGTGATTTCTCAAAAATTAGAAAACAATCTTCCTCAAGACCCAGCAATGCCACTTGTGGGTATATATCCAAAGGATGTTCAGCCAAACCACAAGGACAAGTGCTTAACTATGTTCATAGGAGCATTGTTTGTCATAGCCAGGACCTGGACAACCTAAATGCCCCTCAACTGAAGAATGGATAAGGAAAATGTGGTACATTTACACAATGGAGTACTACACAGCAGAAAAAAATAATGACAGCTTGAAATTTGCAGGCAAATGGGGATGGAGCTAGAAAACATCATATTGAGTGAGGTAGCCCAGACCCAGAAAGACAATTATCACATGTACTCACTCCTAAGTGGCTTTTAGACTTAAAGCAAAGAAAACCAGCCTACAAATCACAATCCCAGAGAACCTAGACAACAATGAGGACATTAAAAGAGACAAACATGGATCTAATCTACATGGGAAGTAGAAAAGGGCAAGATCTCCTGAGTAAATTGGGAGCATGGAGACCATGGGAGAGGGATGAAATGGAGGGGAGAGGAAAGGAGGGGAGCAGAGAAATGTATACCTCAATAAAATCAATAAAAAAGGAAAAAATAAAAATTAAAAGTGAATTATAAATCTGGCATTGTATAAAATGCTTTGCATATGTTGTCTTTGTTAATCTACACACAACAATACCAAGAATTTCACTTAGTAGATATGAGACCACTACTTTTAAATTGAGTCTTGAATAGGTCTTAACTTTCTTCCTATCCTGCAATAAACACTGTGAATAAAATTAGCTTGGGAAGAAAAGGGTTTATTTCATCTTAGCACTTCCATGTTAGAGTCCATCAATGAGAAAAGCCACAGCAAAAACCTAAAGGCAAGAACTTAAGCAGAGACTATGGGGTAACTGACTTGCTTTGTATGACTTACTCAATTTGCTTGTTTATATAACTCAGTCCACTTGCACAGGGGTGACACCAATCACAGTGGTCTGAACCTTCCCACACAAATTCAATCATGAATTAAGAAAACACCCCTTAAACTTGCCTATAGTCCAATCTGATGGAGACATAATGACTCTAGCATGTGTAAAGTTGGCAAAAACTGACTTGCACAAGAAAGAACAATAAGTTTAAAGCCTGGAGCAAAATTGTACAGTGCTGCAATGCTTTAATTTTATCATTTAAAGCTCCAAAATGTTATTTTTCTATTAGAAAGAAAATGATGCCAGTGAACATACACTTACAAACACACATTTATTTTATACATGTGTGTGATTGTGCATACATGTGTCAACATATGTTTGGTTTGCAGTTCTAATAAGCATTCCTCCTTCTTTGCTTTTCTCCACGTTAAAAAAAAATGGTGAAATAGTCTTAAGACTATTTCTATAATGAAAGAATTTACATGACATTCACTTGATCAATAAATATCTGCACTCTTCAATGCTATCAACATGAACCAATGTCTTCTATATTGTGAAGGACTCTGAGCCTTTTCATAAATATTAAAATTGTCTGTAGCTTTTGGCATAATTCATTTCTCTTTTCTCATCTGAACAGACATAACTTTCATTTGTCAAATGTCCATTTTCTTGACCTTTATGGTTTTACACTGGATACTGCAGAACCTGAGTCCCTAGGCCTGCCATTTTGCATATTTTTATAGTTTTGCTCCCTTAAATTTTGTTTTGTCCTTGAACTTATGCCTAACTTTGAACCATTTTAACAATCTCATAAGATGTAGAATGCTGTGTGGGGATCTATGATTAGCTGTCCCACCCACAGTCAAACATGGAAACTGATTTTAATTATATCATCAGAAATAACTCAAGATAAAATCAATCAGGTTAGTCACCACTTTCCTCTTTTTAAAAATGAATTTTAGAACTTGCTTTGCTTAGTAACATGCCTGTGTTGTTTAATTGTCCCAAGCCCTAAGGGGCAGGACTCCCTGCTGAGCAACAATATCTGCTCCACGGCTGCATTAGAATCAATTGTGTATACAATATGTTTAATTTTTTTCTTCAGTAGCTACCTGGCCATTTTAAGCTTTTCCAATTTTCCATATTCTCCCCTTTTTATGATCTTCAGGGACAAGGTTAATATATTTTTAAATTATTATATCCAATTAGATAAAGGAAGGAATACATTCATTTATTTTTTAATGGTGCACGAAGCTTGCTTTCCTCTTGGGCTAACCAGTGAATATTCTATCCTGCTCCTTTCTGATGGGGGCAGAGGGAGAGTGGATCTAGAGGAGAGGGAGATGTGGGGGCTGGGAGGAGTGGAGGGAGGGAAACTGTGGTCAGGATGTATTGTGTGAGAAACGAATCTATTCCCAATTAAAAATGCAAAAATAAAATCCAATTAAATAAAAGAAGGAATATATTCATTTATTTTTTAATGGTACACATAACTTGCTTTCTTCTTGGGCTAACGAGTACATACAATCTGCACACAGTCAGTGAAATAATAGCAAAAGTAAGGGCAACTCACCTATGTGTAGTCCTATGGGTACTTGAGAAATCGAAGGTCAAAAGTCAACAAAAGGAAAGGTACAAAATGGTGACTTTTTGTCAGTAATAACTGAGCTAAAATATTAATAATAATTTCCATGAGAATATGAGAAACAAATACTTCGTTACTGAAGGTCTGACTATTGTACTATTACCTCCCAATTTTTAGGAAGTAATTTTTGATAAGCTGATTATAATCAGGCACCTTTAATTTATTCTACATTCTCCAAAGCCAGCTACCATCTGAGCCTTTCAAGCCACTCCCTTTCTTTTTTTTTCCACATTTAATTTTTTATTATTGCATTATAAATAGTACCATTCAAAATTTCCACCTCCTCCGCTCCTCCCATTTCCCTCCCGCTTCCCCACTCCCCCTCCCCTTTTCCCCTCCAGTCCTAGGAGAGGGCAGGTTACGCTGCCCTGTGGGAAGCCCAAGGCCCTCTCATCTCCATCCAGGCCTAGGAAGGTGTGAATCCAAACTGACTAGGATCCCAAAAAGCCAGTACATGCAGTAGAATCAAATCCCAGTGCCATTATCATTGGCTTCTCAGTCAGTCCCCATTGTCAGTCATAGTCAGAGAGTCTGTTTCGATCACATGCTCGTTCAGTCCCAGTCCAGCTGGCCTTGGTGAGCTCCCACTAGA
>PVIU01021361.1:9591-31874 GCA_004026605.1 Ondatra zibethicus
CCTCCCCTTCTCCCTTCCCCCCACCCCCATGCTCCCAACTTTTGCCTGGTGATCTTGTCTGCTTCCAATTTCCAGGAGGATGTATATATATTTTTCTTTGGCTTCACCTTATTATTTAGCTTCTCTAGGATCGTGAACTATAAGATTAATGTCCTTTGTATATGGTTAGAATCCACTAATGAGTAAGTACATACCATATTCATACTTTTGGGTCTGGGTGATCTCACTCAGAAGACTGTTTTCTATTTCCATCCATTTGCATGCAAAATTCAAGATGTCATTGTTTTTTTACCTCTGAGTAGTACTCTAATGTGCATTTGTTCCATACTTTCTTAATCCATTCTTCCATTGAGGGGTATCTAGGTTGTTTCCAGGTCTGGCTATTAAAATTGGTGCTTCTATGAACACCATTGAACAAATGGTAAAGTTTGAACAAATGCTTTGAAAAGTTGAACAAATGCTTTTGTGGTATGGTTGGGCATCTCTTGGGTATGTTCCCAAGAGTGGTATTGCTGAATACTGAAGTAGGTTGACTCCCAGTTTCCTGAGAAACCACCACACTGATTTCCAAAGTGTTTGCACATGTTTGCATTCCCACCAGCAATGGATGAGTGTTCCCCTTACTCCGCATCCTCTCCAGCATAGGCTATCATTGGTGTTTTTGATTTTAGCCATTCTGACAGGTGTACGATGTTATCTCAAAGTTGTTTTGATTTGCATTTCCCTGATCACTAAGGAAGTTGAACATGACCTTAAGTATCTTTTGGCCATTTGAACTTCTGTTGAGATTTCTCTGTTCAGTTCAGTACCCATTTTTTAATTGGCTTCTTTAGAATTTTAATGTCTAGTTTCTTGAGTTCTTTATATATTTTGGAGATTAATCCTTTGTCTGATGTGGGGTTGGTGAACATTTTCTCCCATTCAGTAGGTTGCCTTTTTTGTCTTAATGACAGTGTCTTTTGCTTTACAGAAGCTTCTCAGTATCAGGAGGTCCCATTTATTCATTGTTACTCTTATTGTCTGTGCTACTGGGGTTATATTTAGGAAGTTATACCAGCACCATTTGTTAAAGATGCTTTCTTTCTTCCATTGTATAATTTTAGTTCCTTGGTCGGAAATCAGGTGTTCATAGGTTTGTGAATTAATATCCGGGTCTTCAATTCAATTCCATTGTTCAAAGTCTCTGTTTTTATGCCAATACCAGGTGAACAATTTGAATAGATCTATAATTCATGCGGAAATAGAAGCTGTCATCAAAAACCTCCCAACCAAAAAAAGCCCAGGACAAGATGGTTTTAATGAAGAATTCTACCAGAACTTCCAAGAAGAGCTAATACCTATACTCCTTAGTGTGTTTCACATAATAGAAACAGAAGAGTCATTACCAAACTCTTTTTATGAAGCTACAGTTACTCTGATACCAAAACCACACAAATACTCAACCAAGAAAGACAATTACAGACCAATCACACTCATGAACATAGACACAAGAATTCTCAATTAAATACTGGCAAACCTAATCCAAGAACACATAAAAAATTATACATTATGATGAAGTAGGCTTCATCCCAGAGATGCAGGGCTGTTTCAACATATGAAAATCTATCAATTTAATCCATCATATAAATAAACTGAAAGAAAAAAAACATATGATCATTTCATTAGATGCTGAAAAAGCATTTGACAAAATTCAACATCCCATGATGATAAAGGTCTTGGAGAGATTAGGGATACAAGGTTCATACCTAAATATAATAAAAGCAATATACAGCAAGACAACAGCTAACATCAAATTAAATGGAGAGAAACTTAAAGCCATTCCACTAAAATCAGGAACAAGACAAGCCTGTCCACTCTCTCCATACCCCTTCAATATAGTGCTTGAAGTTCTAGCAATAGCTATAAGACAACATAAGGAGATCAAGGGGATTTGAATTGGAAAAGAAGTAAAACTTTCGTTATTTGAAGATGATATGATAGTGTACATAAGTGACCCCAAGAACTCTACCAAAGAACTCCTACTGCTGATAAATACCTTCAGTAATGTGTCAGGATATAAGAACAACTCCAAAAGATCAGCAACCCTCCTATACACAAAGAATTAAGAAGTGGAGAGGGAAGTCAGAGAAACATCACCTTTCACGATAGCCACAAATAACATAAAGTATCTTGGGGTAAAACTAACCAAGGAAGTGAAAGATCTATTTGACAAGAACTTTAAGTCTTTGAAGAAAGAAATTGAAGAGGATACCAGAAAATGGAAGTATCTCCTATGCTCTTGGATTGTTTAGGATCAACATAGTAAAAATGGCAATTCTACCAAAGGCAATCTATAGATTCAATGCAATCCCCATCAAAATCCCAACAAAATTCTTCAAAGACCTTGAGAGAACAATAATCAATTTTATATGGAAATACAAAAAACCCAGGACAGCCAAAATAATCTTATACAATAAAGGTACTTCCAGAGGCATTACCATCCCTGGCTTCAAACTATATTACAGAGATACAGTAATAAAAAGAGCTTGGTATTGGCATATTACAGGTTTTTAAAGGATTTATATGATGTTAAAGAATTCCTTAAATCCAAAGCCCCACCGAGGAAAGGGCGATCTTTGCGGGGGTGGGGGTGGGGTAGGGGTGCAGTGTCCTGTGGAACAAAGAGGCCCTTGGGGATCTTTCCGCCAGGTGGGCACAGCCCTACCAGTGTGAGCCGCCTCCTATCTCAGCACAGGAATAGAGAGTGCTGGGGTACCAAAGCACCACCGAGGAAAGGGCAATATTGCGGGGGGGGGGGTAGGGGTGCAGTGTCCTGTAGAACAAAGAGGCCCGAGGGGATCTTACTGCCAGGCGGGCACAGCCCTACCAGTGTGCGCCTCCGATCTCAGCACAGGAAGAGAGTGTGCTGGTGTACCAAAGCCCCACCGAGGAAAGCTCCTATATTTATCTTCCACTACACTAAACTAGTATTTTTGGTTACCTAAAAGAATTTCTCAAATTAACATATACTTAAGAATGTGTGGATATAAATGTCTCCGACTTGTTTGGTTAGAGTTACTCCAAGATATTTTAAGCTGTTTGTGGCTATTGTGAAGGGTGATGTTCTCTGATTTCTTTCTCAGCCCTTTTATCATCTGAGTACAGGAGGGCTACCAATTTTTTTTTTTAGTTAATCATGTATCCTGCTACATTACTGAAAGTATTTATGAGTCGTAGATGTTCCTTGGTAGAATTTTTGGGATCGCTTATGTAAACTATCATATCATCAGCAAACAGTGAGAGTTTGGCTTTTTTTCCGATTTATATGCCCTTGATCTTCTTTTGGTGTCTTATTGCTCTAGCTCGGACCTCAAGAGCTACATTGAATAGATAGGAAGAGAGTGGACAACCTTGTCTTATTCCTAATTTCTGTTGGATCGCTGTGAGTTTCTTTCCATTTTTTTGTGATGTTGGCTGTCGGCTTGCTGTATATTGCCTTTATTATGTTTTGGTATGCTCCTTGTATCGCTGCTATCTCCAAGACATTTATCATGCAGGGGTGTTGTATTTTGTTGAAAGCTTTTTTGACATCTAATAACGTGATCAAATGGTTTTTATTTTTTCAGTTTGTTTATATGGTGGATTGAATTGACAGATTTTCATATGTTGAACCATCCCTGCATCTCTGTGATGAAGCTGACTTGGTCATGGTGGATGATGGTTCTGATGTGTTCTTGAATTTGATTTGCCAGTATTTTATTGAGTATTTTTGCATCAATGTTCATGTGTGAGATTGGTCTATAATTTTCCCTCTCTTAGTAATGTCTTTCTGTGGATTGGGTATCAGGGTAATTGTAGCCTCATAAAGAGTTTGGTAATGTTTCTTCTGTTTCTATTGTGTGGAATAATTTGACGAGTATTAAATCTTTGAAGAAAGGAATTAAAGAAGACACCAGAAAGTGGAAAGATCTCCCATGCTCTTGGGTAGATAGAATTAACATTGTAAAATTGGCAACCTTACCAAAAGCAATCTTCAGATTCAATGCAATGCCCATAAAAATCCCAGCAAAATTCTTCACAGAAGTTGAAAGAACTGTACTCAACTTCATATGGGAAAACAAAAAATCCCAGGATAGCCAAAACAATCCTGTACAATAAAAGAACTTCTGGAGGCATCACAATCCCTGACTTCAAACTCTACTACTGAGCTACAGGACTGAAAACAGCCTGGTATTGGCATAAAAACAGACAGGAGGACCAATGGAACCGATTCGAGGACCCTGATATTAATTCACAAAATTTCAAACATGTGATTTTTGACAAAGAAGCAAAAAATATCAAATTGAAAAAAGAAAGCATATTTAACAAATGGTGCTGGCATAACTGGATATCAACATGTAGAAGAATGGAAACAGACCCATATCTATCACCATGCACAAAACTCAGGTCTTAATGGATCAAAGACCTCATTATAAAGCCAGCCACACTGAACCTTATAGAAGAGAAAGTGGGAAGTAGACTTGAACACATCAGCACAGGAGACCACTTTCTAAATTTAACCTCAGCAGCACAGACACTGAGAGAAATAATAAATGGGACCTCTTGAAACTGAAAAGCTTCTGTATAGCAAAGGAGACAAAATGACAACCTACAGAATGGAAAAAGATCTTCACTAACCCCACATCAGACAGAGGGCTGATCTCCAAAATATACAAAGAACTCAAAAAACTGGTCACCAAAAGAAGAAATAATCCAGTAATAAAAAACAGGGTACAGACCTAAATAGAGAACTGTCAATAGAGGAATTTAAAATGGCTGAAAGACACTTAAGGAAATGTTCAACATCTTTAGTCATCAGAGAAATGCAAATCCGAAGAATTCCAAGATTCCATCTTACACCTGTAAGAATGGCCAAGATCAAAAACACTGATGACCACTTATGCTGGAGAGGTTGTGGGGGAAAGGGAACACTTCTGCATTGCTGGTGGGAATGCAAGCTGGTACAGCGCCTTTGGATGTCAGTGTGGCGATTTCTCAGAAAATTAGGGAAAAACCTTCCTCAAGACCCAGTAATACCACTTTTTGGTATATATCCAAAGGATGCTCAATTGTGCCACAAGGACATGTGCTCAACTATGTTCATAGCAGCATTGTTCGTCATAGCCAGAACCTGGAAACAACCTAAATGCCCTTTGACCAAAGAATGGATAAGGAAAATGTGGTACATTTACACAATGTAATACTACACAGCAGAAAAAAAATAACATCTTGAATTTTGCAGGCAAATGGATAGAGCTAGAAAAACATTATTTTGATTGAGGTAACCCAGATACAGAAAGACAATTATCATATGTACTCACTCATAAGTGGTTTTAAACGTAAAGCAAAGAAAACCAGCCCACAAATCACAATCCCAGAGAACCCAGACAACAATGAGGGCCCTAAGAGAGACATCCATTGATCTAATCTACATGGGAAGTAGAAAAAAAGACACGAACATCTGAGTAAATTGGGAGCATGGGGACCTTGGGAGAAGGTTGAAGGGGGGAGGGAGGGGAGAGGTAGGGAGGGAAGCAGAGAAAAATGTAGAGCTCAATAAAAATTATAAAGAAGTATATGTGGATATGTAAGTCACCCAACAAACAAATGCATTTCAACAAGTGTACATCTCTTTATGTATTCATTTGACAATAAGGATGGTTGGTATTGTTTAATTTTCCTAATAGGATTGTAAATTCTACTCTTGCAGATTGCAGTTTTAATTTTCTGCTATTCTTGTCCTCAGTGCACACTAATATTATTGGCCTTTTCCCTTTATTTCTATTCTCCAATTTAAAATTCTTTCTTTCTACCACAAACTTTCTTCCAGTCAACAGTTCTACTCTGATACACTACAGTGCAAGTCTTGTATTTGTTTTAGGTGTTGCTGCACATGTGTCCTTTCTTAATGCATGCTTTTGGGTGCATTTTTATAATCATGCTTCTACCTATTTTGTCTCATTCATTGGTTCATATGCATAAATGTATCCTATTGGATACATTATAGATATCCATTCCATTCTCCATTGGGGAATTCATGATTGTCCTATATTTCAATGCCATAGCATTCTGAGTATCTCAGTTTTCCCTTGTAAAATATGACATAAAAGCATATGCTTAGGAAGAGAATTTCCATACCATTTTATCAGGTTAATTTGTAAGAGATTGTTGAAGACTGTATTGTTTATACAAAACACACAAATTTCTAATCTTTCTTTGTTGTAGAGTAAAGGGACAACATGTTGAGGTTCTGGTGAATATAATTTTTTAAATTATATGTTCATATAGCTCTATTTATATTGATTATGCTAATGGCATTTTAATCCATCATTTTGCAACAACATTAATAAGACAGCCCACTTTGAAGACACGACTTTATCATTGTTACTTCTCATATTTAAACATTTTTACCTTGAATATTTTATGTATAATAGATTAATTGTTGGGACACTCAGCATGTGACAGTATTTCTTCCTATTGAAGAATGCCACATTTGCCCCTAAACCAGACCAGACTAATTTTCCAATAGAATGATAATAAGCTGTTTTCCCATTTGCTCAGAACTTCCTATTAGTAAAGCATCTTCTGATATGGTTTTAAATCTTTTCTCCTGATTTTTATTCCTACTTTTGTATAAGCCGTTCTGTCTGTTGAGCTTAAATGTTGGCTTCTTTTACTGTGTGCTTTAATTACCTAAAATCCATCAAAGTAATGGGTTTCTATAAATATAGTTAAGATTCTTCTAAGTAGAACTCTCATACATACTGCTCACTTTCTCATGGAGAACAGATTTCTCTGTGCTATTACCTACTTAGCCATTTCATTGGCCTAATTTGTAAGTTTTAAACTGATGACTGCAATTTCTAATATTGCAAAATTTCAGAGTCTCTGTCCTATCTGAAACAAGAATAATCTTTGTATGTATAATATTGAGGATCTATACCTCACCTGACTAATTTCAACATCTATTGATTATTATAAAAAAAGATCACCCAGAGGGAGGAAATAAATTTTCAAATATTAATATACTCCTTATATTAAAGATAGGTTTTATTCTCATACAATATCTTGATCACAGTTTCCCTTCCCTTTATTCTTCTTTTCCCCTAAGCTCAGCCCTCCATAAGGACTCCCTTTCTACCGCTCATTAGAAAACAACAGGCTCCTAGGAGATGACAACTAAATGTGACAAAATAAAACATAAGATAAAACACACATTGACGCTAGACAAAACAATTTGACAGAAGGAAAAGACCCCAAGAGCAGGAACAAGAATCAAAGACTCACTTGTTCACACTTTCAGGAGCTGCATGAAAATACTAACCTGAAAGCTGGAACATATACACAGTGGACCTGGTGTAAACCTGTTTAGGCCTGGTGCATGCTGCTTCACTCTCTGTGTGTTCATATGAGCCTTGCTCTGTTGATTCAGATGGGCCTTGTTCCTCTGTTGTCCTCCATGCCAACTGGTTCTTACACTCTTCACACCTCCCTTTCTGCATGGTTCCCTTAGCCCTGAGGGGGAGAGAATTGATCAATACATACATTTAGACCTGTGTTTTCCAATGACATGTATAAAGCATGGGTTTCTACATCTGTTCATGTCTGCTGCAGGAGGAAGCTTCTTTATGGATTGAATGAGGCATCGATCTGTGAGTATAGCAGAATATCATTAAGAATCATCTTCATTATGTTTTTCTTTCTTATACTAGTAGTGTTTCATTTTACCCTAGGTCCATGGGCTATCTAGTCCCTGGTTATTGATCACCCAAGCAGTGTTGGGCATGGGCTCCTTTTCCTGGAGTGGGCCTTAAGTGGTATCAGACATTGGTTGGCTACTCTCACAGGTTCTGTACCACCATTGAGCTAACATATTGCTCAGGCAGGACTGCTTGTATGTCAAATGTATTGTGACAGGGTTGTGAAGACAGACACTAAAAAGAAATCCCACACTAGCTCAGAATTGAGTATAATAAAAGGTTATTTATTTCAGGGTAAATTCACAGATCACAGTCCTCTGACCTAATGGGGAACAGCAACCGAATCCCAAAGCCAGAAGAGAGAGCGACTGTGTGATTTACATTAACATATATAGTATGAGAGGCCACACCCAAGTGGGCAGGTAAGCTAAAGGCTACTGGCTGTAGGAATTCCTACAGCAGGGTTGGTTCCACATTTCTCTTTCATTAGCCTATAGATTACCTTCTTTCACCTAAATGGCTAGAGTGTAGGGGTGAGATCTCCATGTAGACACGAGCTCAACTTTTGCTTATTCACTGTGTTTTGTTAGTGATAATCCTTGGAAATTGGACCTCCTCTCCCAGTTTGAAGAGAACAAAATATTTTCTTAGCAATAGCCTGAGTTGTTTAGGGAATTTCATTAGCTCCTCCTGGCCAAAAACTTAGTTGAATATGGCCCAATCCTGGTACTGGAAGACTCCTTTTGAGACAAGAGATGGCCAGTTGTGACTCTATCTCCCCCGTTACTAGGAGACCTCATTAGGATAGCCTTCGTAAATTTTAAGAAGTTTCCACTCCACTAGATATCCATATTATCAAGATATTGTATGAGAATAAAACCTATCTTCAATAAAAGGAATATATTAATATTAGAAAATTTATTTCCTCCCCCCAGTTGATCTTTTTTTGTATAATAATCAATACATGTTGAAATTAGGCAGCTAAGGTATAGATCCTTGATATCTGTACAACCACAGAGGTAATAAATACAGCAGTTCCTCAGAAAGTTGGAAATCGATATACCTCATGATTCTGCTATACCACCCTTGAGCATATACCCAATGGATGATTCCTCCTACCATTTGGGAAGTTGCTCAACCATGTTCATTGCTGCTCTACACAAAATAGCCAGAAACTGGAAATAACATAGATGTCCCTCATTAAAAGAATAAAGAAATGTAGTACATTTATACAGTGAAGTAATACTCTGCTCTTAGAAAAAAAATTGAAAACATGAAATGTGTAGGCAAATAGATGGAACTAGAAAAAGATCATCTTGAATGACAATCCCGGCACCAAAAGATAAATGTTATTTATTCCCTTATATCTTTATATAAGTCATTAAGCAAATGATAACCAATAAATGATCCATAAATCCATAGATGTTATATATCAAGGAAGGTACTAGTGAAGAAAGATAGATCTCATTAGGAATGTGAAATAGAATATATAATTATGGATAGAAGCAAGGGCTGGAATGGCAGGATCAGATAGTGATTGGTAGGGGGAAAGGGCATGAGGGAGGGAATATGGAGAAAAAAGCTACAATTAAGGGCTAGCATCAAACACCCCCACCACCACCTCCAAATCTAATTCTCATTTCATGTTCTGTAGCAAAATGCCTGAAAGCTCTATAACCAAAAGGAGAAATTATGCCCAAAAGGAATAGATTTCATGAAATAATGAAACTCAGGGCTTAAACTAATATAACAAAAACAAACACACAAAAACAAAATATTACAAAGAATCAATGAAACAAAAGCTTGTTTGATAAGAAAATAAGATTTACAAACCATTACCAAATTATCTAAAAGTTAGAGAAAGAAGTTCCAGATTAACAAGGACACATGTCAACAGACATCAAAGAAACACAGAGAGTAATAAGTATATACATTAAAGAGCTCAACTCCACCAAATTGAAAATCTAAATTAAATCGATAATTTCTTAGATACATACCACTTAGCAAACTTAGATCAGGATCAAATAAATGGAAAGAAACAATAAACCTTAGTGAGATGGAAACAGTAATTAAAAGTCTCCAACTCGAACAAAACAAAACAGAACAAACGCAAAAAAGCCAGATAGTTTTAGTGAAGAATTCTATAATACTTTCAAAACAAAGTTAATACCAGTACACCTCAAATTATTTCACAAAATAGAAACAGAAGGAATATTTTCCAATTCACTTTATAATGCCACAGTTACCCCAATACCCAAAATGCTTAAAGACCCAACAAAGAAAGAGAATTATAAACTAATTTCTCCTATGAACATAGATGCAAAAAATCTCAATAAAATACTTGCAAAGTAAATCCAAGAATAAATCAAAAAGATCATTCAGTATGATGAAATAGGTTTCATCCCAGAGATGCAAGGATGGTTCAACATGCAGAAAACAATAAATGTAATCGACAACATAAAGAGATTTAAAGCTTAAAACTCCATGATCATCTCATGTGATGCAGAAAAAGTCTTCAAGAAAACCCAACGGCCCTTCAGAATAAAACTTCTAGAGATATCAGTGATACAGGTGACATACCTCCACATGATAAACACAAATTACAGAAAGCCCATAGTCAGCATCAACTTAAATAGTAAGAACCAGTTAAATCATTTACCCTAAAACAAGAGCAAACAATAGGATAAGGTTGACAACACTATCTACAACTATTCAATATAGTACTTGAAGTCTAAACTTGAAGAAACAATAAAACAACTGAAGGAGATTAAGTGGATGCAAATAGGAAGGGGAGAAGTCAATGTATCTTTATTTGTAAATAAATACTACTGTTTCCAAGAATGCAGCAATAATATAATAGATCAGTGCCTTGCTCAACCTTCATCAGTGAAGCTTCCTCATGCACTGAATTAGAACAAATTTGGAGATCCACAGCCAAACATCATGCAGAGAGGGAGAGACTTCTGAAATCTGTGCCCTAAATGAGATGTCTCCTCAATTATCTCCCACCAGGTTTCAGGAAACTGGACGAAATGGAGTCATAGAATCTAAGAGTGAAAGGGTGTGGAAGACAGCAAGAACACATGGGCCTATAAATCAACAGAAGTGAATCACATGTGGACTCACAGAGACTGAGATAGTATAAAGAGGGCCCACAAAAGTTTATGCCAGATGGGTTCCTTGAGCTGAAAGTAGTGGGCACATGTCCCCATCCCTAGCCCAGAAGATATCTCCAATTGATAACCACCTTCAAATGAAAATTTACTTTTCTCCAAAGGAGTCTCACCAGGAAAACAAACTACTCTTAATGATAGGCTATATGGCCAGCAGTAGATGGCCAACAGAAATTGACTTGAACAGTATCTTCAGAAGTTCCTTATCTCATAATTTTATGTCAGGTTTTTCCATATTAAAAAATTATATTATTTTTATTTATATTTTATTATACATATTAATTTTTTCTTCCCTTTTTTTTGCATGTAGTTCCTTTTTGTATATATCGTGATTTCCAGTTTTGCTTATATGGGCTTCCCCACTTTCCTATGCCTTTTCCTGGTCTACTTTCCATCTGTTTTTGTTTTGTTCTATTCCAGTAAGTGAGTATTTTTGTTTTACCTGATTACATTATATCTTGTAATTATCCTGTAGATGCTGGCTTATTTACTAATGAGAGGCAGAGAGGGGGTGGATCTGGATAGGAGGAAAAGTAGGAAGGAACTAGGAGGAGCAAAGGGAAGGGAATCTAAAATTAGGATATATTAAGTGAGAACAAATATATTTTCAATAAAAGAAAAATAGAAAGAAAAGAAACATGATTTCTAATTGTACCCTTAATTATGGCACATTAAAAATAAAATAAAATAACATATGACTAAAATATTTAAAATGTTTTGTTTTGCAAAGATATTAACAAAATCTAGAGTGAATTCTTAGGTAAGTAGATAATTGGAAAAGGCATCATTGAAAAAAAGGGAAAAAAATAACCCTTTATTATTTGCTTGGACAAATGTGTAGTCATGAGAAAATAACTTAATGTGTCTGAACTTGCTTCTTCATCTTTAAAAGGAATAGTACCACAGTTATCTCCTAGAGTCAATCTTGCATGTGCATATTCAAATAATATTGCAGAACTCCTCTTCTGTTGTTTTGTTATTACTTCATAGCTTTGGTTTTAATTTAAATCAACCCTTCTGGGACTCATAGAAAGTTTCTATGGGATATTGTTTGCACTGCACATACAATGGAGAATTATAGCTGTAAGATTTGATAGTAAGGCTTGATGAAGTGAATAAAGAACAAATTTAGAATAAAATATGAACTAATTTGCTTCAAAACACGATGTTTTCTTTTAAGTGCTATTCAGGTGTATAGACTGAGCCTTGGAAACTGACATTTTAAGGACTATTCTATGGACTTGTATCACTATAACTAAATACACAAAAATGGATGCAAGGGAGACTACTTGATTGTTAAGTACTTGTTAGTCTTGCATAGAACCTGAGTTTGGTCCCTAGCAACCATTTTGGGTGGTTCACAACTACCTTCAATTTTAATGCCAAGAAAATCTTATATCCTCTTTTGGCCTCTACTAGCATATGTACTCAAATGTGCTCATCCATACACACAGATGCAAATAATACATACATAATTAAAAAATAAAATACATCTTTTCAAAAAAATCAATAATGAAATTTAAATCACTCCAAATCAGAAATGGTGCTGTATGCCTGTAACCCAAGGAGTTCAGAAAATGAGACAAAATGCTTGAATGAATTTGAGAATATCATGGGGAAGTGGTGAGTCTGAGGCCAGCTTGGACTATCTAGTGAGAGGTAATCTCATAAAAATAATAAGTAGAGATATACAAAGCACATTAAAAATGACAAGCTCATATTTTCCTTTCTAATTTCTTGAGAATCTTTCCAGTAGATAGAAGGTGGTGAGGGAAGTCCTTCTGTATATATATGCTTTTATTGGTTAGTGAATAAAGCTATTCTGTCCAAAGGCTTAGCAGAGTAAAGTAAGACAGAAACTTGAAACAGAGATAGAAAGAGAGCGAGTAGGTGGAGTCAGGGGGACACCATGTAGCTGCCAAAAGAGATAGACACCAGAAATCTTTACCGGTAAACCATGAGCTTCATGGTGATGCATAGATTAATAGAAATGGGTTAATTTAAGATATAAGAGCTAGCTAGAAATATGCATGAACCATTGGTCAAACAGTGTTGTAATGAATATCGTTTCTGTGTGATTATTTGGATCTAGGTGACCAGGAAACAAATACTACTATAAAATGGTGCCCAGACCTTTGGGGATAACCTGTGTGGGCAGCCACAAACATCAGGTCTGGGTGCTTGTATGCCTGCTTGGAGTTAGGAGGAAAGTAGCTGAGTGTGTGTCTGCCTCTCAGAACCCCCTCATGAGCAACCAGCCTGACTGGGTCTGCTAGGCATGCACAGGTAGGAGAACATAGCATATTCCTGCTGCCATATACAGATACATTTCCAGGCTACACAATGTGCTGCATGACAGAATTAGCTTTAACTTAGTCAAAAAAAAAAACCAAAAAGGTCTCTGTGCCACCCAGTGCTTCCCAGAGTTGAGGTGGTGAGCACAACTCTCACCAACCAGTTCCAGAGCTGGCAGTAAGCATACCTCTGCCATATTAAAAGGCCAAGAGAGGTGGAAGCAGCCAAAACTTTAATCTCAGCCATATAGCTTAACAACTTAAAGACTTATGTGCTCATAAAAAGATAGAAGCATAAAGACAGATTCAGATGAAAAAAATCTCTAAACAGTTTACAGTGTGTTTAAAATATACATAGGCTTGGGAGAGAAAAGAAAAAAGATAAAGTCCTTCAAAAAAGAGAGTAGTTGGGTATAGTGGCATACATCTTTAATCCCAGCACTTGGGAGACTGAGGTAGGCAGATCTCTATGATTTTAAAGACAGCCTGGTGTCCAGAAGATACACAGAGAAACCTTGTCTCAAAAAAATTAAAAAATAAAAAGCAAGAAATAGAATTTAAAAAATAAGCCACATAAAGACAAAATATACAAAGAATTTGGATTATGTATATTATTGTATTTTCTTTTAATTTTTTGACTGTGAATGAACTAACTACAGAGAGACATTTCCTTTGACGCTGCCAAGATAAGCCAACATATATTTTAAAGGTATCTTGACTTCCAAATTTAAGATTAAGGATATGTTACTTTGGAAAAGTTGTTCTACTTTTGTTTCCACAGAGGATAGAAATCTGTAGATTCCTTACTGGCTAATATGGTTTGATCAAAAAAAAAAAAAAAGCAAACCCTGAAGTGATGGCCCAGGTGATCTAACATCCATGACAGCTTCAGGAGTGTTGTCTGAGATGGACCAACCACACATGATACTCCATGAAAGACCTCATTTGCAAAGCCCCCTAATCAGCAAGAAGTAGTCTAAAAACTGCACCCAAATTCCAAAATATTGTTTATAAATATTTTCATAAACATTTATAACAGTTGATTATAAGTGATTAATGGTCACAGTCAATTTCTTAAAGAAAATAAGTGGTATATGATATAGAGATAAATACTTTGCTTAGTTATTTTTCTTGGTTATTGATACATATTTAAGGTTGATTTTGTTATACTGTGTATATGTATTTCTGCTCTTTTTTAAGATATTGGGCTTGTGCAGCTCATTTAAAAAGATAATATATAATTAAGAAATATAGATTAATAGTCATTTATAATCATCAAACTTGTAGTCATATTTTTCTAGATGTACAGAGATATATTTCAGATTCATAGGTATTCTTCAAATCTTACAAAATCCTACAGAATATGACATTTAAAAGATTTTAAGAACCTAGACTTCTCAACAGTGAGACAAGTCTGCTTTTGCCAGCATCAATTACTTCAGAGAGGTTGATAGGCATGGCAGAAATTCATTATGAAATTTGCCTTCAATGTGACAAGGCTAGCCATTTGGGTAAGAAACTGCTCTTGCCTAGACTGCTTGATAGTATGCTGTATGAACTGGACATGTAGGACCCACAGAAAAGTGATACTAAACTTTCCAAAATATGGGAAGAAAGCAACAGGTGAAATTTTCCATTATAAGATAGAAGAGATCTTCAAATTTCCTGCTTCATGGAAAAGTATGCTGGATACTATGGGCCTATACACTTAATATGGATGCCCCAATGTTACAGAATAACTTTGGGTGACTGTCCAGGCAACAAGATGTATCTGTCAATTCTAGAGCTTTAGAAATTGCTTAAAATGTACTTCCTGAAGATATATAGTTAAAATTATAATTTTCATCAGCTATCATAACAGATAACTGACATATAGAAATTTAGATTCACTAATATAAGATAGATGACTAAATATTATAACTGTGATTCTTGTTCAATACCTTTTTTATTATATGTAATTTTACTATGTTAAAATTAAAACCTTACTTTTTATTTAGACAGAAAAGGAGAGATGATGTGGGATGTTCCTCTGTATATATTTTGTTTTTATTGGTTGCCTAATAAAGCTGTTCTGGCCAGTGGCTTAGCGGAGTAAAGCCAGGCAGTAACTCAGAACAGAGATAGAGAGTAGGTGGAATCAGGGGAACACTATGTAGCTGCAGTAGGAGACAGATGCTAGAGAACCTTCCCAGTAAACCCTGAGCATTGTGGTAATACATAGACTGACCGAAATGGGTTAATTTAAGAGGCAATATCTATCTAAAAATATACATGTACCATTGGCCAAACAGTGTTAGAATTAATACAGTTTCTGTGCGATTGTTTGGGTCTGAGAGGTTGGAAAATGAAAGAGAAGCCTCCCCTTACAAGAAGGCTTTAAACATGGTATTCTCAAACTTCTTCCACAGTAATTCTTTACTTGCCAACATTTTAAGTTGATCTGATTTTAAGTTTATACTAATAATTTACATGTCAAAAATGGCCTAGATTGAAAATTCAGAATGTACTAAATGAGCTAACATAAGGTACCTAATGCCTAGGGTCAAGGATGCACCTGCAATCCTACCACTGGAGAGGGAGAGGAAAGAGACCTATGAGTTCAGTGAAACTATTGAATAAAAGAAAATCAGAAAGGAAGGAGGGAAAGGAAGAAGGAAGGATGGAAGGAGAGAGGGACGAGGGAGGGACAGAAGACAGAAGGGAGAGAAGGAAGAAAAAAAAGGAAAGAAGGAAGGAAGACAAAAGAGAGAAAGCAAAATGAAGATGAAAAAGTAGTTGACAATGTTCAATAAAATCACTAAATGACCTTCACTTACAGAAAATAAGTGGATTTTGGTGTTTTGAATTTCCCATCATCTTCCAAAAGAATTCTCTTAACTACTTCATGAAACATTTTTACTTTTGTTTCCTCTACCAATCATTTATATCTTGTAAATTGTAAACAGGGGCACTGCTAATTACCATCAAACTTAATGTTACATAAAATGGGACACTATGAGAGCTATCAAGATAGCATCTGCTCCTATAACATGAGACCAGCATTTGAACTATCCAAAATTTTTTTTTCTTTTGTTTTTATAAACATCATCTTCTAATGACTGAGACTTAACTGGGTAATATGGACCTTTGCATCACATGCTCATTATCTTTAGATAGATGTATCTTATAATTATATTCTGTTTTGCTGTGCAACTGTATGATGCAAGATATAGCCAGCAACGTTTCATCCAGTCTTAATGGTCAAGTGTATAGATCATTGGTCCCAGACTTCAGCTTCTGCTTTGGTCATTAAAAGTCTAGATAAGTTGTCTGATTCAACTGCTTAAATATGTTCTCAAAAATGAAAGGCAAGGAAAAATGAAAGAATGATTTTTCCCTACAGTAACAATCCAAAAGCTAGTGTTGAAACAGCCTAACTAGGGATATTAAATCTACTAGAACATTTGTTGCAGATAGCAATTTGTGCCCTTTTTGGTATCCTTTTGGAGCAATAAACTTGGCAAAATGAAGACAAGTGATCATTTTCGGGTAGAAACACATTACAACAGAAGATATAACAAGATTACCTAGTTATTGGACTGAACGTTTTTGCTTTAAAAATGAAACACTGTCATTTAGAAGTCTATTTAGCTGCAGGTTGTAGTCCTCTTAAAGAGATACTGCTGCAGGAGGTGCTTCCACTCCTTCAGCCAGTAGCATGATGACTAAAATAGAATTTAAATTTCTTAAAACATGTTACTGTTGCAACAGCTATCTTACTTCAGGATGGAATTCTGAATGTCTTTACATTGTAAAGATACTGGCATTTGTGTTCTTTGTCTTGACTTTGTCACAGAAATTTCTAGCTCTTCAAGAGTCAGAGATTTCAGTGTTTTCATCAGAAAGATGAATAAATTGGTTCTCAGAAAGATAAGTCAGTTGCTCATCTGTATGCCTAGCCCATATTTATGTAGTTGGCTACTTAAGTTTCTCTTGGCTAGAAATAATATCTAGGGATGCTTTTTGTCTGCTAGAAAAGTGGGGATGCTACTGAAAGAGGGAAGAGATATTGCCAAATGTCCTACAATGCACACTGTAGCAAGTACCAAGTTATTCTAATAATGAGAATCATATAAACCTAGGTAAATGATAATCATTGATAATCATATGTAATTTAAAAATTCAATGTCCATCCTTGCATAAATAAATGGATGTGTATCAATGTACCTGTCCTACTTAATGAACTATTATGTTAATATTTAAAGTGCTAGGATGTTTGAAGTATAAAACTGGAAATGAAAGCTAGCAATTACTGAGGAATATGAATGTGTTGAATCTGGGTGAGCAACAAGTCCGAACCAGAAGCTGCTATCACATTATAGATTTGCTGAGAAAAATTTTTAGACTTGTCCAAAGGAGAAATATACATCATGTGCAGTCAGAACAAATGCATCAGTGCCATCTTCTTGACTCTCTTCCCTCCTTCTAATATTTCTGGTCAGGGAAAATAAAGAGAACTGATCAAAATGAAGAGACAATGCATCAAATAGAGGCAAACACTATAAAAATCTTTATGGATTTTGTTGGCATAAAATTTATTCCCTTGAATTGTAAATTCAAAAAAGTTCTCATCATTCAGTCTGTTCAAAGAACTAATTAGCAATAATTCATCTTCAGCAGAATTTAGGGCATTTAATTTCTTGTCAGATGATACTGATATTTTAGATAATACTAGGTCAGAGAATGGGAAACATGATACATAATCTGGAGTAAGGTTTATACAATACTGCAAAGAATTAAGAAAATGTGTTATGTAATAAAAGTATTTTATGTAGTAAAATTATTTAAGCTAGTGAGTGCCATTTGTGCAGATTTGCATGTGTGTATACCAAGTAAAATAAGGGTGGTAGTCTTTTATCCTTAAATTAAGCAAAGACATTAAATAAGTAGAAGGGCTGTGGGCAGTTTCTAAAAGTAGAAAAGTTAACACATGCTCTCATAGAGTCTGAAGGAAGTATATACACTTCCAGGTCCTGTTTTAACTCATTAGAATGTGTTGAAGAAGACTGCTTGTTCATTTCCCAGCTACCCAGATCTGAAGAAATCACAGAAACTGTATAATTAAAACACTGCTTGGCCAATCACTTAGGCATATTGCTAACTAGCTCTTATATCTTAAATTAACCCATCTCTATTAATCTGTGCATAACCATGAGGTTATGGCCTACCAGCAAGGTTCCGGGAAATGTCTGTCTCTTCTGGAACCTACACAGCTTCTCACTGCCTTCTTTCTCCCAGCATTCAGTTTAGTTTTCCCACCTATCTCTACTCTGCCCTATCACAGGGCAAAGCTGCTTCTTTATTGATTATCCAATAAAAGTAACTCACATACAGAAGGACTTCCCACACCGGACTTGTGTTTTACTTCTGATCTCCAGACCTATGAGAAAACTAACCTCTGCTTTATAAGGTAATATATTTCTATCTGTTGTTCTAGACATAATGGGCAAAATAGAGTTAAGCTTTATACTGTGTGTGTTTATTCATGAGTGTGGTGGTTAATGTTAGCAACTTAAGAGAATCATAGAATTACCAGGGACATGGCTCTCTGAGCATGAAAGGAGAGATTATCTTCATTGCATTAATTAAGAACGCAAAACCCATCCATGCAATTTTGGTCCTGGACTATGTAAGTGGAAAAAGAGAGTTGAGTAGTAGCATACATCAATCCCTTTCTGCTTCTTGACTATGGATTTGTGATAACGAGATGCTTCAAATTTTCACTGCCTTGACTTCCCAACCATGATGAACTGTATCTTGAAATATGGGCAAGGATAAACTCTTTCTCCCTTAGATTGGTTTTGTCAGTGTATTTCATAACAGCAATGGAAAAGAAATGAAGACATTGAGAGAGTATATAGGAATAGTTTGACCTTTGCTTGTTTGTTTTCAATCATGAAATACAATGCTCTAGGAGCATGTTATCATTGCAAGAAACTTTTCTGGTGACTGTGTATTTGTCTCAGAAACAAGCTGCGTTTCTGACTTCTATAAAGAATGCAAAATTTGATCAAGAAAATAAGGAATATTGGTAGATCTCTTTAAAATATATTTATCCTATTGTGTGTAGGTGCACATGTGGTATCTGAGTATGAGTACATGGGAATTATAAGTGTGTGGTCACAGGAAAACTTGTAAGAATAAGTTCTTTCCTTCTACTGTGTGGAATGTGGCGAATGAACAAATGTCACAAGGCTTGGGAGCAGGTTCCTTTATCAACTAAGCTATCTTATGCACCCAAAGACTCCTTATCAAGAGTAACTTCCCAGTAGTAAAAGTTAAAGAAATATTTATGTTTTTCAATACATAGTCAAAGGACAGAAGTGTAGTGTGGTGGAAACTTTATAGTTAATAGAGTTAGACACAGCATGAGTTCAAATCCTTGCATGGGTAATTTAAGTGAACAATGGAAGTTTCTACATCAAAAATCATTATTTATAACAAAAAGTTCCACCCTCTTTAAATTTTGTTTGTAGTCTAGACATGCTTAATATTTATAACATAAAACATTGCTATTCTAAGCATGAGAAGCTAAAAACAACACATCTTCCAAATTTGTTTTTTGTCAGCAGTCACAAAAATCACTATGTCAGAATAACAAAGTGGTGATAGTCTCTGTCCTAAATTGATTCCTACTGTAATGAGACACCATGACCTAAAGAAACTCACGGAGGGAGTGTATACTTGGCCATATTCCAGTCACAGTTCATAAGTGAGGGAAGTTTGGGCAAGAACTAAAGACAGGAACCTGAAGGCATAAACTGAAACACAGATCACTTAGGTGTGTTGCTTATTGGAATGATCTTCCTGGATTGCTCAACCTGTTTTCCTATAAAACCTGGGACCACCAGCCCAGGGCTGGCCCTACTCACAATGAAATGGGACCTCCCATATTAATCCTTAATGAAGAAAACGCCCAACAGACTTACCTATTTGCAAATCTGAGGGAGGTATTTTTTTTTCAGTTGAGGTTCCCTCTTCACAGATGACCACACTTACTATCAAAATTATAAAAAAAAACCTAGACAATTGCCAAGTTGACTATAAATATATACATATATCATGTTTTATTCATAATTTGTCTCCAAGAACTCAGGTTAATATCACAGTGTACATTCAATATCACTTTAAATGTTCCACACCTTAAAATATTTGTACATCTCAAAAGTTAAAAAATTTTTTTAAAAATCTCTTTAAAATTTCAAAGTGTATCCTATATAAAAATGGGCTTCTGTAAAATCAAAAATAGGTTACTTTCTTACTCCAAGATGGAAGAACTAGAGCACAGTAATAAAGTGAAGCAAACTCAAGTTTAGAATGGTAAATAACTAAGTCTCTGACATCTGGAACTCAAGATCTTCTGGGTTTCAAGGCGCTTGTTCAGCTCCACATTTTGATTTTGCCCTCCACAGTACACACAACTTGTCTCATAGGTCCAGGATTGTTTCATCTCATAACTGCCATTGTCTTTGGTGATCACCCACTATTTCAGAATGCTGGGATCGCCAATGCAACTGAGGCTACACCTTCCCCAGTTGCCTCTCATGTGCTCTCTGCAGGCACTCTAAGCCTGCCACATGGTACCAAGCCTCAGTTTTCCCCATTATTCCTTTTCTGTTGCAACTGAGGCCACACTTTCATCAGTGCTTTGCCTGGCCTCAATTTCTCTCCCTGACCCCTTAAATCCTAAAGTTTCCATTTCAACAGATGCTGCATCTTTACTTCACAAATGGCTCCTCTAGGCCTCTAATCGTGCCAATCTTTGTCTGTTCTCAGTGACCCTTTTATTCCTGCAACTCCCATGCTGCGAAAATCAGTAAAAAATGGGAGACTTTAAAAATTTACCAAGTCCAACTACCAGATTGAGATGTAATTGAGATGCCTCCCCAATACCTTGAAACACAGCTCTGTGTGCTGAGCCTGAGGAAGTATTCCCAGAGGATCTCAAATCAGTGATGTCTGTCTTTTGTTAAGTGCAGCTCATTTCTCAGACCTACCTAACCTGCATCAATTGTCACAGCTCTGTAAAGATTTCACTTCAGTGGATCTAATCTTTTGTTAATCATAGGTGGTTCTTCAGCCCTAGCTGACCAGAAATCATGGATTTTTAATACAAAATAATCACACAAATGACCCAAATAGAATATTTGAGGGACTCTCAACATTTCGTATGAAATTTTACAAAATATCCTCCATTTCCTGAATGGCTCTCAGAATTATCTCCCAAGTCCCTACAGAACAGCTCACAAAGCTCTGAACATACAGCAGCTTTTCCCAGTCAAAAGTTCTAAACATTTCAACTATCCTCCCCCAAAACAATATGGTCAAGTATGTCACAGTAATGACTCATAAACGTAGTACCAATATCTATTCTAGTTCATTTTCTATTTTTGTGGAAAAACACCATAACCAGAATCAACATAAGAGGAAAGGGTTTTCTTTAGCTTACTAATTACAGTCTATCATTGAGGGAAGCTAACGGAGAAACTCAAAGCAGGAAAACAGAGGCAAGATTTGAAGTAGAAACCATTAAGGGGTAATATTTTCTGGCTTGCTCCCCATGGCTTGTTCAGTCTGCATCCTTATAGAATCCAGGACTACAAGTCCAAGGGTCCCAAAAGCTATAGTTGTTTGTACAAGACACCCACATCAATCATTAATCAAGGAAATGCTCCAGATTTGCCCACAGGGCACGCTGATGGAAATGTTTTCCATATTAAAAGTATTAACCATCACAACCTCTTTACATTAAACTGTAGCAGAGTTTTTTAAAGTTTCTAATTTTAAGGTTCTTTGATGCTTGTTTTAATTATTGTGGGGGCTGAAACTAACAATATTTTCTGTATTAGAAACTAAAGTCAAGGAGGGCTACTGATTTTTTTGAGTTGATTTTGTATCCTGCCACTTCACTGAAGGTATTTATCAGCTGTAGAAGTTCTTTGGTAGAGTTCTTGGGGTCACTTATGTACACTATCATATCATCTGCAAATAACGAAAGTTTGACTTCTTCCTTTCCAATTCGAATCCCCATGATCTCCTTATTCTGTCTTATAGCTATT
>PVIU01021362.1:0-31760 GCA_004026605.1 Ondatra zibethicus
ACACACACACACACACACTTTCCAATTCTTGTCATAAACCATTATAGAATTCTATCTGGTAAGTGGCTTCTACAGCCTCCAGGGTGACACCCCAGGATCCATTTCTGAGCCATCTTCATCTAAAGCCAGTGGTTCTCAACGTTCCTAATGCTGTCACCTTTTAACATAGTTCCTCATTAAGTGGTGACCCACAACCATAAAATTATTTCATTGTTATTTCATAACTGAAATTTAGAGTCTCTTATTAATAGTAATGTGATGAGGGATTTTCTTTTGTATGCTATGAATATGTTTTATTGCCTTTGGTTAATAAAGAAGCTGCTTTGGCCTTTTACAGGGCCCAATATAGTTAGACAGAAAAACTAAACTGAATGCAAGGAGAAAGAAGGCAGAGTCAGCCAGACGCCATGTAGCTTTGCAGGAGAAAGATGCCAGAAACTTACTGGTAAGCCACAGATTCGTGATGATACACAGATTAATAGAAATGGTTTAGTTTAATGTATCAGAGCTAGCTAGGAATATTCCTGAGCCGCTGACCAAACCGTGTAGTAGTTAATATAATTTTGTGTGATTATTTGAGTCTGAGTGGCAGGGAAATGGAGGCACTGTCTCTGCTTATAATAATGTAAATATCTGATATGTGGAATATCTGATATGCAACTCCAAAGGGGTCATGATCCATTGGTTGAGAATCACTGTCTAGTTTCTGGAGAGAATCTCCAGTCACACATGGTTTTTGGCCTTTAATCTACTTGGCGTACATTTCATTATCGAAACTTCAACCAAATTTCTTTTTCCAAATTACAGATGTGATCATATTGCTCACCTGCACAGAAACTATTACTTACTTCCCATCACTTATTGAAAAAAGGAAAATCCAGACTTCTTGACAGTGCTCAAGATACCTAGCAATTGGATATCAATAGTCACAGCCTTCTCATTGTGTCCCCATATTTTACAATGAGTAACAATCTATAATTTAACTTATTTACTCAAAATATGCTTTTCCTTCCTCTCTGGCTACCACAGCCTTCATTATCATTTAAAAACCAGCTCAAATTTTCTTCATTTAATAAAGCAGCTCCAAAATAAATCACTCTCTAATCTGTACTCCCATCAGTTTATTTTTTATCCTGTGTAGAATTTATTATTCTGCACTTTTTGTCAGAGGTCATTGAATGTTTCTTTCCCCTATCCCACTCTAAGGCATTAGGCTATAGACAGTACATAGTCTGCGTCTGGAGTAAAATAAATCATGTTTGAATCACAATTACATCACTAGAAGTGTGACTTTGGGGTTCACTTCTCTGAGGTTCTTCCTTCCTTTACAATTCTGGTACTCAAACAGCCACTAGCACCATGCGTGGAACAGAGCAACTGCTCAATAACTATTTGCTGCTACTTTTAAAGGCATATGGTTCTTCATTTTTCTATCTCTTCAACACGTCCTCCAACTTCTTCTGACACTGCCCTGACACACCCCCACCCCTCCTTCCCATCCCAGGACTTAGCCCAGTGCCTTTTTACAGAGTACAAAGTCACAAAATTCTTCTTGAATGAATGTTCAAACATCACACAGTTTTTTTTTAATATGAAACATTTAATTCAGTCAGGGTTAAAACAGTTCTCGTTTTGTATGAAACACCAACAGATGAATGCGTGGGGGCTGTCCCAACAAGATGTATCAATGGAACATCCTGTCTGAGCACCAAAGAGCAAGCCTTTTCAGTATTGTCTGGACAAGCTGGCCTTACTAGAAATGGTAAAAGAGAAAGAGGAGGGTTTATATCCTAAGGAAGTGTTTGGAGCTAAATGAGAAGTGTAGGCTGAGAAAATGACCCTTGTCTTTGAAAAGCAAAGGCTCCTAGGGAACATGAGGCTCATGCACAGCCTGCGCCATGTGTGCAATGGGGACCAGCGTTTTGCAAAACCTTTTTCCTGGATTGTGGTGAATTTTAAATCAATCCCTATTGCATGCCTTACATCTTAAAATCCCTATCAATATTTTGCTTTCATAGAATTAGCATATTTTTCTCTAAATCCTTACTCTCAGCATGCTCATTAACCTACATTCTTGATTAAAAAAAAAACAATGAAACCAAGGGAATTATTTGGGAGTTAGATGTGAGTTTGGTCAGTCTCACATTTCATGGTGTAGCACAAAAAAATGTTTATTTTCTCTCTGTACTTACTACTTTCTCTATTCCTTAAAACTGCCTATATTCCAAAGTTACTACTGTTACTCGAAGAATACAAATTCTTCGGTGCTGTTTGAAAGAGAAACACACCCTATTTTGTAGCATACCTGTTGTAATCTTATTAGCAAGGTTTTCATTAAAGTGAAAATACTCATGTTGAACAATCTTTTGAGCTATGCTAAACTCTGACAGTGCACAAGCAATTCTGTGTGTATTCCTGAGTTACTGTTTCAGTGAATTTGAAGAAGATGCAGAGTTTTTCTCCCTTAGGATTGCTGGATTTTACCACTAAGAGCTGGTAAAATGGAGCCGTTCTCAAGTCTCACACTACAAGCAACTCAAAGCTATTCCTGAGATCCAATTATATCTGAACTTGAGATACAGAACGACCCTATTACATGATGTGTGTCACATGATCTTCTCTAGCTCTCATCACTGACACAATGGAAAGACTTTGTTCTTGAAACCAAAGGTTATGCATGCTTTCCTGGCTGATCTTTATTTGCATGTGTATCTCTTTATACCTGTCCCTTCTATTAGACAAATCAATAGACCAAGACATAGTCAACATTATTCAATTCGATTCCTGGACAAATTTTCTTTCATGCTATCTGTTCCCCTTCTCCAAAGTCCATCTTGTTCTCAGTTGGCTGTTAAATAAAAGAAATAATAATTGAATATAACAAAAATAACCATCTGCAAAGTAAAAACAGACTTTCTGTACATAGTTTTCTGTAAGTCGAATTCCTGGATTGAGGTATTGCCTGTCTCTGTAAAATAAAAAACAAAACAAAACAAACACCCTAAAACAAACAAACAAACAAACAAACAAATAGAAACACTTCGATAAAAATTACTTTTCAGAACTTGAAGAAACGTTTGTGGTTTGATCTTTTTTATGGTAGAACTTCAGGAAAATTGTTTGTGGATGGCTTTGTGAGTTGGAAGAGTCATCTCAGTGAGGTCAAGCAGAAATTCTGGCTCCTATACCTGCTCAGACCTTACTGCCTCTTCCAGGCAAAGAGTGGGACACTTTGTTTCTTGCCATATGTTATTGAAGAGGCTCGAGGAGACCATCTCCTCTCCTTCTGTGTTACTGTTCACCAACAGTGGTGTGGGCAGAGAGCAAGACATGTCTAAATGGGAAGTGTTTGTTGTGGAATAATCTTTTTGCACACTATGAAGGTGTGTCTTTGCAATGGTGCCCTTTTTTTTGTTTAATAAAACTCTAAGCAACCATTAGCTAGGCAGGGCTTATAGGGAGACACAGAGGACACTGGGAAGAAGAAAGGCGAAGAAGCCAGAGAGACGTGAAAGGAGTCGGACACATATAATGGGATAGGGGTGAAAGCCACTGAAGTCATAGGGAGCTTCTCCAGAATTCCACCTCCAACAATATTTCTTTCCACTCCTGCTAGTAGCTCTCTCTGGTTCACTGAAGTCCAAGACCATCTGGATTTATGGAGTGCCAACTGGGACCTGGTTGCTGAATATGGTTATGCAAATAAAGCAATAATTAGGACCAATCAGAGGAGAGCTATCAAAAGTTAGTTGCAATCAGTAGGGCAGGTTTGCTAGCCTGGCTTCTTGCTTTCTCAATTTGGTCATGCTTAGAGCTCTAGCTGACAAAAACCAAGCTTTTCATTTAACCATTCCTTTGCTCTCAGGACTTCAGTTCTGTGCCCAACGGAGTGACCCACAGGGACAGAAAGCTCCATAATGAGAGAGCCGTGCTTTTACCTCTATTATTATGACCTGAAGAAAGCAATATGTTCTTTTTATGTATTTATTTTTTGGAGTCTTATTTTTCTTGGGGCAGTTCCACTGGACTGTCACTGACGATGTGGAATGTGAGACCTATACAAACCTAACCTTTTACTCACAAGTGCACTATGTAGGAATAACAAATCATACAAATTAGTTGTGGAATAGGATGCACCTTTTATGCTACTAGATGACAGACCTAATTTCTAATTTGACCTGCATTCTCCCTATTGAAATAAGCAACACTTTTGTGTGCACAAACACAAATGAATGTACACACACACACATACACACAGACACCTTCTCATACAGTACCTATCCTCTTCCTGGTATCCCAACCCCAACTACATAATTTGCTTGAAACCTTGGTTTGAAACTCCTATCCCTAAAAACTCCTTTACTCTAGGCATTAAGCTTGCCCATAGTAATAATGTGCTCTGAAAATGTTCTTACTGGCAGGCATGAGGTTGCAAGCCTGTAATCTTAGCACTCAAAGACAGGAAGAGCAAAAGTTTGAGGGCAGCCTGTGCTACATATTGAAACCTGTCTCAGAGAAACATTTGCAGGTGAGATAATGCTCCCCCGTATGCAGCCTTTCATTTTGTGGAACAGGACACAAACCGAAGGAGAGGGGAGTGTTCTCCAAACAGCTGAACTAGGGTAGCTTGGCAGGAGGAAATCCTTCAAAAACATAACAGTTGCTCTTTCGTTTTCTGCTCCTTCATTCTTTCACCCTTTCTCTTAAGGAATATTGTCAGTCTTCAGTGGTGCCTCTCGGATAGTATAACCTGATTGATTGGGTGATACAGAAAAAACTTGGAAAGGAATGGAGAAAGTGCTGAGTGTGTAAAATTGTGAGTGAATTTGGGTTGTTGACATGAATAAGGCCATGCCCTGGACCCTAGACTCTGACCCAGAGGACACAGCAAAGCCTTCCTCTTCTGGTCCATGTGAGATGCAGACATCGTGTGCAAAAACATGGCCCCCATAGCGTACTCTCCCATCCCCCAGTTATTTATAGCCTAAAGACTGCTCCCCTTCAGAGACTGTTCCTACTCTGATCTGCTAAATCTCCTTGATCCAGCTTTATAACATAAGTACTGCCACCTTGAAGCACAATTAATAAAAACCCAGAGAGAGAAATTGGGATTCAACCTGAAGTTCTGAAAAGCAAAACACTTACCTCGACCTCAGTCTGAAATAGCAATCCTGCCTCCAGGAATCTCAGGATGAGACTGTACGTTGAGAGCTGTTTCCTTCCATTTTATAATCCTCTCTAGGGCTTGGATTAAAGGCGTGCACCACCGTCATTAAAGGCATGCACCACCCAGTTTCTGTGGCTGCTGGGATTAAAAGTGCGTGTCATTATGGCTACTGAGATTAAAGGTGTGTGTTACTATAATCTGGTCTGTAAGGATGACCAGTAGGACTGTTTTACTCTCAGATCTTCAGGCAGTCTTTATTTATTAAGATACAATTGAAATGCCACTACACCTCCTTGGTGATCTTATTATAATAACCCCACCTCTTGTTTCAGTTATATGCAGTAACCCGCCTCTCTGTTCAATGCTGTATAATAAATACTTTGAGCTTCTATGGTGCTGATGTTTCTCCAGCAGAGAATTCAGACTGCCTCTTCCCGTCTTTCTACCCATATCCATGTGTTTTTCACTTTCTACTTCCTCACCATCCAAGTCAGGCAGGTCTATCCTTGGAACCATGTGGGACATGGAAAGACCCACTTAGGATCTTCAGTCATAGAACCTAGACGCCTTTGTAACTCCTTTTCCTTAGAAGTCCACCTGTATGTGCAAGGTAGGAAAAGGTAGCATCACATTTATCTTAGTACATTAATAACACTATTAAACAAAATGCCGTTACCTGGGTGGTTCATTTCTCACAGTTCTAGAGGCACTAAAACCACACTGCTGCCTGAGGGGATGGATCCCAGATAATAGACAGAAATTTTTACTATGTTCTCACATGGTAATAGTGGCAAAGCAATGCTCTGGAGTTCCTTTTATAAAGACACAGATATCATTCCTCAGAACATAATCACCTCCCAGGGGCCCACTCTTCTAACACTAACACAAACAATTATTAGTCTGTTCACCTCAGGAAGGGCACGAATGGCAGGTCAAAGATCTGACTCCACTTAGGCGTAGCTTGTTTACAGGGGTTGCATCTAGGAGCATGAACAACTCAAAGGTAGCTACATTACCAAGAGGTCCATTCCAGCCTGGGTGACAACTCAGGAAAGCCATCTATTCATGGTGCAGGCAGTTCTGCCAAGGGATAATTTCCCCTTGCTGTCAATTGTTCAATATTTTTACAACCTTAGGGGAGCCCTTGTGAATCTTGTAACTTTCAGAGTTTGAAAGTCTCCTGACCTTCTCAAGCCTTTTAAGCTTCATGAACTCCCCATGTCTTATGGATCTTCTCCCTGCATCCAGGAGGGAATGTTTCAGTCAGGAGGAAATAGCTCCATAATAGCATGTCTGATGTGCCTGCACCATGTCTGCTTTCTACAGTACAGTACTGCTCTGTCCTTTTCAGATGGCAGAGGCTGTGAAGAGCCCCTCATGTAGGAGAAATGCATCTTTAGAAAATGAATCGTTAAGAAATATATACATTTTGAAGAGTCATAATACTTTTGGTTTTAAGAGATACAAAGTGGCAATATTTAGAGAGTAGATAAAAATTTAGGATCGGACAGATGGTTTAAGGATCTGCTTTGCTTCTTAGAAATAGGTGGTGTGATCTTAAGAAATGTCTCTGTTGTTAACAAGGTGTGTGGAAGCCTTGTAACACTGCTGTTGAATTATTGTGATGATTACAAGGATACAAAGCAAGATTTCTCAACTTCATCAGTGTGGACATTTGTAAGCTTACTACCTAGTATGAGGACCTGTTCTGTTCTTGACTAATAATAATAATAATAATAAATAATGCCTCTCTAAACTCTAACAACATCTATTCCTTCAAGGTGTGAATAATGAGGTTCAATGTTACATGCAATTAACACGCTAGAGGCCCTGTATTCAATTTACACACACACACACAAAAGGCCAGAAAGTGGGGAGGTGAAGTGGATAGATGGTTTGGGTGGCTAATATGCTTGCTATGCAAGCATGGAAACCTGATTTCATTTCCTTAGCACTCAGTGACTCTCATCCACAAGCCCATTGCTAGAGAATACATAGACAGATCCCGGGTTCTTAATGGCCAGTCGCTCTAGCCAGAATAACAAGCTCTATACACAGAGAGAGACCCTGCCTCAAAAAACAAGGTGAAGAGCAATAGAGGAAGATATGTGAAACCAACCTCTTATCTCCACATGTTCAAGTACAGAATACTACACACACACACACACACACACACACACACACATAAATAAATAAACAAACAAACATCATTCTGGACACTGCCAAATCCTTTTAGGTTGGGGAGATTTGATCATATTGAGAACCAGGTAATATGACGTGACAGGTGTGGGAACCCCAAAGCAGTAGGTACCCATTACACACTAGCTATTATAGTGCATATAATAACCTGGAACTTCTTTACTGATGCTGAATATTAAGACATATGTTTAATTTTTATTATAATTTAATTTCGAATTTTAGGAATATCCTCTCAGACTTTTATCCCGAGATTGTTATGCTGAGAAAAATACCAGGAAGTAACATTTTCCTGCCTGTCCACTACATTTTGGTGTCCAGTCTTAAAACTAACATACACTAACTGAACTCACCACTTAGAGTCTCAAAATTAGTTTTTAGCAGGGCATGGTGGTTTGTACCTATAATCTCAGAATTCATGATTTTTCAGTCAGAAAGGCTGCCATGAGTTTGGGACCAGCCTGGACTACATAGTTCAACTTCACCTCCATCCGCCAAAGCTCAGAGTATTCCCTTTCCTTCAGCAAGGTTCCCTAGATCCACATCTGTTTAGTTGTCCAAGCCAAAATACCTTCCACTTCAACTGATTAGCAAGAACTGCTCATTGCCCCCCCCCACGCATTTACAAGGTCTGTCCAAGTCCTCTGTCTCTTCGGGCACCACCGTCACACTCCTAAACTACTACAAAGGCCTCAGAACTCATCAATCCGACCCTTGCTTTGATCTTGTCCACATGCAGGCAGCGAGAGCTTTCCAACGCCCGGATTTAATGAGATCCTTCTCCTACTTAAAAGCCTCTGTAGCTTTCCAATGTCACTTTGGATTGAATTCAAGTGCTTAATACAGCTCTGTTGAATTCTTAATTAGTTAACCCCTACTAACATTTTTACAAATGCTCTACCGAGTGTTTCAGTGAAATGGCTGCTTGTGCCAATCCCTCTTCTGTGATGTTTCCTGAGTATAAGGCTGTAGGGGTTGTGCTTTAGATATAACTACTGGGGATGTTCTCTGTATTTTGACTTTGACTAGTGTCGTTTTCTGTAAAATTGTCTCTGTGGGAAAAGAAATTTGATTGTTGAGGCTTGTGAGCTACAACTATCTGTGAGTATAAGAAAAATATTTGGGATGCAGTTAGAATTCATACTGGTTTAGGAAAGTGGCAGGAGTAGATCCTTTTCTAGGGTCCATGACATCAACAGCCATGAATAATAGCAACAAAACATTTTAAATAACATTTGAATTCACTATTCTTTCACCAAAATAGCACATATTTTCCTTTTATGTACTTTGTTTTTTAAAAATTAATATTTTCTTGCTGGTATCCTAGTAATCTATACATTCAGCTCCATGAGCTCAGAGATTCCCACTTGCTCATCCTTATAATCCAGTACCTTCCACACCCATGCTAGACACTTGGCAATGATTTCTGAATTGACGGGGCAGCATCTGCAAGTTCCTTATCCACCCCCTCGACTTCATTCCCACTTGTGGTCTGTACAACTTTATTAGTCAGGCAGGCATCTGTCTTTGAACAAAATCCAGTTAGACACACCCAGTTCTGGTGAGACTCTCCCAGTTTCAATATAAACAGCGTCTGGGTGTCTGCCTAACTTCCTAAAGCCACCAGAACCTTCTCTGTTCAACATATACAGTCTTGCTTGTCATTTGTTTCAAAGCATGTATCGTTCACATCACATCATGTAAAAAATTTCAGGTCAGGATTTCTTTTCACTGTTTCCCGTGCCAAAAATATTCTTACTTTATTCTGATCAAATCCACCCTCTTCCAATTCAGATCCAGATGAAGTCTTACTTTATCCATTATGTCATCTTTACTTGACCCTAAGTTTATCTCTTCTATGTCTGAGTTCTTTTGCCAGAGATAGTGTAATATATTATGGCATATCAAATTCTTCCAAGCATATGTCTTCTTTGCCTTAGCAATGTCATTGGCTCTGTTGATTAAGGATTATGTTTTAATGCTCTTTAGTATAGGGTTGCTCATTATTAGATTGTGAAATCAACAGAGTTGCTTCATTCCTTATAAGTAGCTTCTTTCAGATGAGAAAGGATCCCCATAGTGTAGGAGAACTCTATTAAAGTTGGCAAATAAGCTAAAAATTGGCCAATATTATTCAAAATGAGAAATTTTAGAAATCAAGTCTTTACAATAATTAAAACAGTTTGGCTACAATTAATCTAATTAGATATTTTGCTACTGGGTAAAGAAGCTGAAAGAAAATCACTTAAAGAGGTTGATTTTGTCATTAGTTATGAAACTGACTGTATAACATTGGAATAAATCAAATTAATTATTATAATTATTTTGCCTTCTGTTTCAGACAGAATCATATATCCCAGGCTAGTCTTGAACTTTTCATGTTGCCAGGGATGAACTTGGATTTCTGGTTTTTCTTCTATATCCCTGGGATTAGAGACATCCACCACAACATTTGGTTTATGTAGTGTTAAGACTCAAACCCAGAGCTTCATGGATTCTAAGCAAGCAACGTTACCAACGGATCTCTAGCCTCAGGCTCTAGCATAGTATCTTTTTTTTTAACTGGTGAGAGGTAAAACCTATACTCCTGGAGATTAAATCATTCTGGGACCAAAATCAACTTAAATAATATTTGGTCTCATATATTGTACATTAAATCCATCAGTGGTTTACAGGATTATCCAGTAACTAGGTGTGGTTTGACCCAGAGAAGTGTGCTTAAGTTCTGCATATTACACAAGGAGAAGTTGAAAGGAAAAGTTGAACAAAGGGCATAGTGTACCTTAGGCCTATTATAAATTACATACTGTATTTTCAAGTTGTGCAAGGAGGGGAACAGTCATTAAACACTTTTTTTTGTTCTAAAAACATCAGTTTCCTCTAAAGCATTTTGACAATTTTCTGATACAATGAAACTCGTTTAGATTTTCCACCCATTGTTTAAGCTCACTATAATAAACCATACTATTAGCCACATTAGAAGGCAGATGAGACACAACATTATAAGAAGGTCTATTTTACTTTTCTGAAACAATTCATGTCTATATTTTTATGTTAATGACCAGCTGTGTTAATTCTTTGTTCTTGGTTCTTGTCTTTTGCAGTTACCTGATCACAAGATGCTAAGTTTCTATTAGTCACTAGCCAGACTATTGGATCCTTCTAGTCATTATATAATTACAGTACAGCAATAGCTCGTTATACAAGTATCTGACTAGAAATATCCATGTGACTTTAAAAAATCTCTAGTTGAAAAAATAGGATCCTTAGAAACAATGCCCACACAGAACTTTGAGCACACATGCTTATAAAAATATCATTCATAATAATAAAAAAGTCCAGGCATAGGGAGATGAATCAGCAAGTATAATTCTTTTCTGTGCAAGCTTGAGGACCTAAGTTCGAATGCCTAGGTCCCATGTTTAAAAGTTGAGCATAGCCATGGCTGTAGCTCCCTTTCTGGGATGTAAAGACATGAGAATAGATCACTAGGATTTGATGCTTTTCATTCTAAATCTAATTTTAGTAAAAGAAACTGATTCAAGATAATAAAGTAGAAAGGGGCATCAGAGCAGGATATCCAAAGTCCTTTTCCAGTTCCCCAGTATGTGCCAGCACATGAACATTCACACATGCACATACAAATATTCATACAGCTCACACCCTCACACACACACATAAAATAAGAAAAAGAAAAATGTAGTAACAACACAAATGTCCATCAAATGATGAATGAAGAACTATAATAAGGTATATCATATGATGGAATATAATTTCTTACAAAAAAGAATGAAATATTGATGATCCTACAACATGAATGACACTTGAAAGAACTGTGAAGTGAAAGATGTCCCCAAAAGCCACATACTGTATGATCTGTGTGAAGTCAATCGTCCAGAATAGGTAAGTTGAAGAAAGCAGAATAATGTTCTTTAGGGCATGTGCATGCATCTGTGTGTGTGTGTGTGTGTGTGTTTGTATGTGTCTATGTGAACGTGTATTTTTATGTGTGTGTGCTTGTGTGTGTCTATGTGAAGGTGTATAAGTGTATATGTGTGTATGTGTGCACATGTGTGTGTCTGTGTGTATATGTATGTGTTTGTGTGTGTGTATGCATCTGCAGTTGAAAAGTTGCAAAAGGTATGAATACTTTTTCAGAAATATTGATGAAAATATACATATTCAGATTGTGATAAAATTTGTGCAACACTGCAAATACACTAAAACTTTGGGATTATTTATTTATTTATTTACTCTTTGCAGTAGCAGAGATGGAAACTATAATCTTGAGGAGGCTAGACAAGTGCTCTGCCACTGAGCAACAACTCCAGACCCAAATTACACCATTTAAATAGGTGAATTTGAATAGCATGTAAATTATATTGTAATAAATAAACATTTTAGAAAACACCTTTTGTAGAAAGACTGGGTTCCCAACTTAAAACACTATTTCTGCACCAGAATCTCAAAGGGCGGGGACCAGGAATCTCCATTCTAGCAAATCCCTGGGTGCTTATTACCCATGACTAAAGTTTAAGAATCGCTGAATTAAAGGATACAGAGTCTGCACTGTCTCCATGAGGTCTAACTGCAAGTGTCTCCGCTTAGGGAGAAGTAGTAATCATTCTAAAATGAATAATATTCAAGCTCATTGTTGCTGTAGCTTGAGTATTTAAGTGAACCACTCTTTGCATATCTACTCTCTTTTTCAGATCAAGCTTCTTTTCTTCTTCAGAGACAAATGCTAAAAATTTGAACCTACTAGTACTCTGTTCCATAAAAATTTATCAGAGAATTGTTTTTACTCTCCCTTCTGAAGGCATTAACAGAAAACAAGGTCAGGATTTTCTTCTGTTCAAACTTAAGGAAGAAAATATCTAGCATCGTATAGTAAGTATGGAATACGAGTGAGGTTAGAACTTAGAATTGTCTTGCTAGTCTAACTCCTGGCTGCCATTGAGGTTTAAAATTGTGTAACGTGTTCTAGGGTTCATTTCTGAAAAGACAAGGAATTGTAAATGCATAGTGCATTCTCACTCTATAAACAAAAGCTCTTTATTGTACATAATTTTATGAATGACAACTCTGAATTTCTGTATACAAATAGCACCAGAATGATAAGCAAATTCTCTACAATATTCAAAGTAGTAGGCTAAAGAGTAGTACTAGGAATAGTTAGATATATGATTTGAATGTCACTATGGTAATTAATTTTTATACAAAGCATCTTCAAATAATCTTGGTGATTTATAATAAAATATCATCAACTAAATGTTTAGCTACCATGCATGAAGTTCTGGGTTTGATCACAAGCACTAGATAAACCAAGCAAAGACACAAGGCTGTAATCTCAGTACAAGGTGGTGGAGGCAGGGGCATTATCCCCAAAGCCATCTTTAGTTACATAAAAGTAAAAAATAGAATTTAATTTAGTGTAATTACCTGAAAGTCGGTGTTACCATGTAGATGATTAGAACTAGCTAATGTTCCTATAGTCAATAAATGGTAATGCCAAATATTTCTTGACTCTTGTGATGCCAGGAGTTGCCCTTGGCATTGTGATATTGGATGACTCTTGTGATAATGACAACTCTTGGCCATGAGGAGTTTGTCACATAAACCATGCAGCTTTCTTTATACAAAAACTACAACTGTGATAATAGACTATGGTTCTAAACATCAAGATGTCTGCTAATGCAATAATAGGCTAACTATCTGAATTTCACAAAACAAAAGAGACAAAATGTTTTTATGATTAATCATTAAATTCTGAATAGTATTTAAGGGGACAACAATAGCATTAAATTCTGAATTCAGTGTGGTAAAGATAGGTGATCCTTGGATTGGTGTAGGAGGGTCCTTCTGTATTTGGGTTGCTTTTATTGGTTAATAAAGAAACTGCCTTGGCCTTCTGATAGGGCAGGACTTAGATAGACAGGATAAAGAGAACAGAATGCTGGGAAGGGGACAGAGAGAGAGAGCCGCCGCCATGAAGCTCCCAGGTCACACACGCTGAATCTTTCCCCGTAAGCCACGACTCGTGGTGACACACAGATTATTAGAGATGGGTTAAACAAATATGTGAGAGTTAGCCAATAAGAGGCTAGAGCTAATGGGCCAGGCAGTATTGAAATGAATACAAGTTTCCGTGTAATTATTTCGGGTATAAGCTAGCCAGGCACCGGGCAGCGGGAGCCGGGCAGCCGCGAGGACCAAAAGCAAGCCTGAGCCCCTCATTACTACATTGGATAAACTATTTAGTAGGTTGAACATACACTTTAAGCCATGTCTTGTTATTCTAGTCCATATGTGTCTTGTATATTCATGAGTTTAAATTTGAAATCTTGGTACATACCTTTATGTTTATTTACTGATGCCAGATAAAATAAAGAAAATACTTGAAAATGTAAAACTCTTTAATAATGTTCATATTTAAGGAAATTATGAATATCTTCTGAAATTAGATTGGGTAATTATTTCATATTACTGAGGATATTATTGGGAAAGACATAAATAGATCACACTATGCTTTGTTTTATGAATGTAATTTTGGTGGGTGCAGTAACCAAAGACTGTTCTTCATTGTAAATCCAGAGACTGCAGACAGAAGGATCTTGCTACAGCACTACCATTCACTTCCAATATCACAGAAAATTCTGAAATCTAATATTATATTTAAGTGAATTTATAATTGCACTTAAGAGCATAATAAAACACAGTTTACTCTAAACTTCATTTCAGCTCTCCCTTGCAAGTAGTGAAAGAGGAAAATTATAAGAAAAAAATCATAAATATACTGAGAGGCTCACAGTCAAGCACCTGGAAAAGAGATCAAGGAAAAAAAACTTATAGGGAAATCATATATTTGAGGATACCACAGTGCAGTTTGATATTGCTCTTAATGAAAAGAGCTTGATGTGAGATTTTTCTCTGTATGTTGTGAATCTGTTTTGTTATCATTGGTTAATAAAGAAGCTGTTTTGGCCTATGGCAGCTCAGAATACAGCTAGGTGGGAAAACTAAACTGAATGCAGGGAGAAAGAAGGTGGAGTAAGGCAGACACCTTGTAGCCATCCAAGAATCAAGATGTGAGGTAACAAACTGCAAACCTTGTGGTAAAATATAAAATAATAGAAATGGGTTAATTTAAGATGCAAGAGATAGTTAATAAAAAGTTTGAGCTAATAGACCAAAGAGTATATGATTAATATTAAGCCACAGAGTGGTTATTTTATAAGCAGCTTCGGGAGCAGGCAGGTGGAGAAAACCCGGTCCAAGGGAACCAGTGGGATGAAAAATATTTATAGCTACAAAAGCTAATGGAAATTGTCTGTTTTAACAGTCCACAGGGAAACATTTAACTAAAGAAAATATGTCACTTGAAAATGTTTCCCAATTTGAAGTACAAAGTAAATCTTACAGTGTTGTCTTAATTACCTTTTACTGCTGTGACAAATCACCATGAGCCAGGCAAATTATTTTAAAAGTGTTTAGATGGGCTTATGCTTTCAGAGTTTTAGATTCCGTGATGGTAGGACAAAGTCATGATGGTAGGAGCAGCTGAGAGCTTACATCTTGATCCAAACACATGAGGCAAAACAGTACACTGGGAATGGCACACTCCTAATATTTCTCAAACAGCTCCACCAATGGGAGACCAAGTATTTAAACATAAAAGACTATAACGACCATTCTCATTCCAACTGCCATATTTTAGTCCATGGTCCTCATAGGCTCACGTACATATCATAGTGCAAAATGCATTTGGTCCAACTTCAAATGTCTTTTACATTCTTAACACTGTTTAAATGTCCAAAGTCAAAAAACGCTTCTGAGACTCAAAGCAATCTCTACCAGTAAAACTCTGTAAAATCAAAAATCAAATTATATACTTCCAACACACAATGGTGCAGAATGTACATTACCATTCTAAATAGGAGGAATTGGGCCGTAGTGAAAAATTGTTGGACAAAGGCAGCACCAAAACCCAGCAAGGCAAATTCCAAATTCTGTATCTCCATGTCCGATGTCAAATGTCAAAGGGTTCAGATAGCTTTCCTTCCAGCTTTACTATCTACAGCACATTTCTGTCTTTGGCTGGTTCTACTCCAAGTATGCAGCTCTCGCTGGCAGATAATCCCATGACTCCAGCACCCGCAACATCTTCAGGTCTCCAACACTACGCAGGTTTCACTTTCACAGCTTTAAACAATGGCCTCTCAGGGCCTCCATGCAGGCACCTCCTGTCATATTTCTGGCCTCAATGGATCTTTTTAACAGTAAGAAAGATTCTACAACCCATTTACTCCTGCATCTTTCATGTCTCTAACGCCAGGACCACATGACCAATGCTGCCAAGTTTAGCTGTCTGCTTGTAATGGAATTTCGCCCCCTTGAATCATGTTTACTACAGCATTCCTTTATTGTTGCCTTTTAGGAACAGAAAATTCCTTAACCCTTCCCTTTTGACAAGTTGGAGGCTTAGCTGATTGGGGTCTTGCCCTTAGAGCAGTGGCTCTCAACCTTCCTAATGCTGCAACCCTTTAATAAAATTTCTCATGATGTGGTGGCTGAGAGTTGGGATATTAAAGATCCAGGCATTAAAACACTCACAGAATCTATGAGATAACTAACAGAAATGGGAAACTGGAATGGCAGGTCATGGGCATGTTACCAAAACTAATTCTGCTTGTATACAGTCTGAAACTGTTGGGTTTAATTTATTTTTTTCCTGTTTCCATTTTGGGGGCAGACATATTTTCTCTCACTTTGTCTTATTTAATTTTTAATCACGAGTCAAATTAAATAAATACATAATTGAGTCATTAATGAGACAGTTTATTATATTTAATTTAATTTTTATTTTCAAGGAATCTTGTGAAGATTGTGGAGCTGCTTATTTTTTAGCAGATGCAATGAGTAAATACATCAATTCCCCCTTGTGGACATTTGGAATGATCTTATTTGCAATGTGGGTGCAAGATTTCTTCCAGTTGTAATGGTCTATAATCTATTGGCTATTGTGATTAATGTGTACTGGGCCACAGTGGGGTTTTGTACCTGAACAGAGGGAAGAAGGGGAAATAGGTTGGAGTGAATTATGGGAAAGAATTGACTGAAAATGTGTAGACTAATTTAGCTGTAGGAGTGATCCCTGAAGATAATGTTTGGTATGTCAAATCAGGGTAGATAAGATGTTCTTAAAAATTGGCTTGATTGAATGTGTGATCAGCTTCTGGGATCCTGGGAGTGAATAGGAAAAGCAGCAGGACTAAATTTTTCAGCACATGACCTTGTCTTGAATGGTCCATTTGTATTAAGTAAAGAGACAGATTAACTAGGGAAGTAGACAAAGCAAGGTCCCAGATTCCAGAGGCAGTCAGAAGAGAAAGAGTGTCTTAGAAGATCAAGGTCTTAGAGGATGGGACAGGAACTCAGAGTAACCCCTAGCCTCAGGGAGTGAATTAAAACCCTAATCAAAAACTTAAAGGAAACAGCCAATAGCAATTCAAAGTTCAACAGTTAGAGAAGAAGTAGTTTATTGAGCACAAAGCAGACATAGAAAACTTCAGGCAGCAATCCGTTGGCGTCAGGAGGAAATGAAAACTGTTATCTTGGTTTTGCACAGTTGACTAGTTGACTAGATGTATTGTCAAAGTTTACGCACAAAACTACCATGTTTGTTGACTGTAGGCTGCTCTCTGTTGTGATGTTTACTTCTTGTAGAGTTTCTACCCTGGAAAGTATTAAATGTGATCAAGCTCTGAATACAGTGCTAAGATATTAATGGATAGCAACAGATTTATACACTTAACCAGGGCTGCCAACGGTGCTTGCAGTAAATATTTTAAATTTTCAAGATCATATGGTATCTGTCACAAGTACTCAACTCTACCACTGAAACAAGAAGCAGCCATAATCAATAGGCAAATAAGTAAACATGGATCTGTTCCAATAAGTCTTTATGAATGTGGAGGTGTGCATTCCTACATTTTTCCATGCATAATGAAATGTCCTGTTTCTTCTGTAGTTTTCAAATGATATCAACACATAGAAAGCATTTCTCTCACTCAGGAGTCATAAAAACAGAGGCAGCAGGCAATATTGCAAGATCTATACTAAACTTAAACAAATGGTTTGCTCAGTTAAACGATCTGTCCAATTCTCCGTACTACAACTCCAATACCAAACTCAGGGCTACATAACCCTACTAGCAGGATTACACCTACTCTAAACTCTGGTAAAATAAAAATCAGACCACAGACAGTGAGAACATGAAAAACACTATGCTATCTATTCTCTATAAAATTTCTTCTAGCTTCTCCCTTCCCTGTTTCCGTCCTTTGTTTTGGTAAATACCATGACAAGATTGTTATCTTTGAACACCACGTGGCTCGCACTCTAACTCTTGTAAATATGCTTTGTTGTCTGCTCTAGGTTATGCTAGCTTGCATTTCCTACAGAAGCAGCCTTGCCAGGACTCCCAATTCAAAATGCTCCTGGAAACTGGAGGGCAATACATGAAACTAATGCTGACAGCTGGAACCCACTGATTTCTTGCCTAATCTTCATTATGTGATTCTGCCTTCCTAGATTAACTCACCTTCCTAAGTAATCTACTTGTGGTACCTTGAGTTCTAGCCCTTGCTTTACTCAGCAATAAGTATCATTTGAGCAGAACAGGATTTGGGAAAAGAAGCTAGGAAAAAAATGAACATTGAAAGACTGGATGTCTATGTATATACATATATATATATCCATCCATCAATCTAGACACCTGTCTGTCTTGGTAGTTGGGATCAAACCTATGGTTTCTTATATACTAGGAAAATGCTTTACCTCTGAATGTCCCCATTCACAGTCCATGACTAGCTTTTGCTTTAAATAGAAAACAAAACTGTCCAATTTCTTTATATCATTCTGCCTTTAAAGAAATGTAAGTGTTGGAATAGAATGTCTTCCTGTTTGACACTGAAGAGAAAATTATCTAGCAAAACTTTAAGTATCTGCATCATGACACAATCTTAATTATTTCATATGTATTTTGGCAGATCTTAATTTTCAAGTCATGGAGTTCACTCTTGATATCTATCCTATGTTCTTAGTTAGGTAACACTGTTCCAGTTTTTAAGAGAACATATGAAATAACTCAATATTCATTTTATATTTTAGTATATTTCAAATAAAATTCATCTTTTACTATGATACCCAGCTATCTCATTTAACAACATCCTCCAAGATGATACTGTGCTTTATATTGTAGATGATGCAAAAGTTCAACTTTCAGAACTCTGCCCCACGTGCCAAGGAGAAAACATGGCCCACCCCAGTCAAACACTATTATGGTGACCAAATGTTTGGTGTGGTGTAGGAGAGAGAAAGAGGCAGTATGGCTCATGTACTGTGGATGCAGGCAGATCGGAAGAGGTGGAAGCAATGAGGAGCAGGCCATGGTGATGATAGGGCCTGCACTGTTGCCAAGGCCCATATTTGGCTGCATGGCCCTGTTGGAACCACGGTCTGAATGGATGTCCATGGCTCCTGATAACACCAAAGGCTGAGAAGATATGGCTGTACAGAGTTAGTCTGCCCCTCACTGGCTGCAACACTAGGGAGAACGGTTCCTGCCCCCCGCCCCCGCCTGCCACCGGCTGTAGCAATCAGGGGATCGGTCCTGCACCTCACCTGGGAAGCACAGTAGATCTGACACTATAGACAGGGTACAGGTGAATGGGCCCTGAGGACTTGAGGTTGAGATAGCTTGTGCCACCCTCTTGACTGCAGTATGGTGGTACAGATGAGAGAAAGATGCCCTCTTCCCTTGCCTCTGCCACCTGCAGAGAGAACGGATCCACTCCCTCATCAGATGCAGCACTCTGGAACATAGGCCCTGAACCTTAATCTGGGCATCACAGTAGAGCTGACCCTGTTGGCTGGGGTACTGGTGAACCAGTCCCAAGATTATGAGTTTGGGAGATCTTGCCCCGCCCCCTCATCTGCCATATGGTGGCATGGCCAAGGGAGACAAACACAATCCTGCCCATAACCACCTGTGACGGTTGGCAGAGCGGGCCCTAAAATCATGAGAGCAGGAGAGCTGTCCCCGCCCCTCTCAGTTGAAGCACTCAGGAGAGTGGTTCCTGCAGCTCACCTGGACAATACAGTAGAGCTGGCCCTGCTTGTGTAGGTGTGGGAGAGCCAACACAAAGGGCTTGAAAGCAAGAGCACTGGCCCTGCCCCTTGCTCACTGCTGCAAGGGGTGAGCTAGCCAGGGTAATGCTGGAGAGCTCACCCTGGTGCCGAAGACAGGGTGTAGAGGGAAGTTACTGTCCCTCCAAGTTCGGTCCCAAAGAAACACACAAAGACTTATATTAATTACAACTGTTTGGCCTATTCGCTCGGGCTTATTACCTAGCTCTTACAACCAGACCGCTGACTCTTTGTAATGAACACTTGCAAGTAAACATATATGGACTAAAGAGTATACTGTGTGATTCACTATGTCACACTACAGCTTCCATGATGAGATTTTTTTTTTAAATTTTCTCTCAAATTTTATTTTATCGGGAACTGTTGCAAGATGAATGGGATCAATATGCACGATGTGAGAGATCAAAGAATAAAAAGAAAGCAGTTCAGCTTCTCAGTATCATATCATCTAACTATTGCAAAAATAATTACAACAATGTACAAATGCCATAGGAGACATGAAATGGGAGGTCCCTCAATCTGAATTTATGAATTTCCTCAAATACAATCTGAGAATGTGTGTGCATGTTTGGATTCTTTTGTTTTGTTGCTTGGTTAGTTCGGTTTTTGTATTCTTGTGTACTGTGGATTAAACCCATGGGTTCACAAACACTTGCACTCTGGCACTAACCAACATACTATGGCCCTGCGTATGATATCTCAAACCTGTGTTATATTTGACAAAAAAGAACATTTATTATCTACTCCATGACAAATGGTTCAAGTGCAGCTAATTATGAAAAATATCCATTGTCTGCTAATCGGTGACGCTTAAGGATAGAGATAAGAAGAACCAAAAAAATTCATTAATAAAGACCAAACTGGGATATAACGCTAAGCCAAGTGTGCTAATATGTGCTGATAAATACATGAAAAACCATCAGTCATGAGGGTGAGGCATGAAGATCACAAGTTCATGGTTGGCTTGGGCTACATATTAAGGCCCTTTCTCAACAAAGGAAGAGGGAGAAGAGGAAGGGGAAGCAGAAGGAGGGAGGGATGAAGAAAGGAAGGAAAGACAGAAAGAATTTAATTCTGAAACTCAAATATTTAGGTATATTTTGGAGAATTTGAACATAATATACTAAACACATATATCTATACATAGATTGTATGAAATATATCCACTTTTGACTTCCAGGTTGGAGTTATGGACTTAAATTTAGTAATAATAGCAGTGGATAATATTACAGATGTTATTCTTCAAATCTTTCTGTTTATTCCATTCTACTTGGAGGCTTTTTAGGCTTATAAGGGAGATCATATGTGGTTCTCTGCTGTTCACGGCAGCAGCAGACTTAAAAATGGAATTGGCTTGGCTCTCCAGGCCACTAAATAGTTCACAGAAAACAGCACAAAATAAACCAAGAATAAGGCTCATATCAACAATATTACCTTCCAACACTGACACTGGTTTCATCGAGATCAATGATACAACATTATTTTTATGGTGGCCAGAGGATGTAGCTCACTGGATAGTTACTTCCCTACCCAGAAGAGCCCACAGCACCACAAAAAGCAGAATGCTGTGACACAAGCCTTTAATCCCATCAGTTGGAATGGGACATAGATATGGAAAGAAATCTTCCTCTACACCCTGAGTATAAGGTCATCTTGGGTTTAAAATCATGTTAAGATCGTGCCTTGAAAAATAAATCATTTCTGTGGATTCTAGTTCACCACTGAAACCCATGAGTTCTTAATAGAGATATTTTGTTTGTTTATTCATTTTGTAGTGGTGAAAAATAAACTCATGGATTTATGCATGGTAAGAATGCTCTCTACAACTCTTGAACACTCACAGTCACATGATGTAGATTTGTATTTAGAAATTTACCAGAGGACCTGGGAGCAGTCTCCCCACATCCACAGCCATCCCTCCACCACATCTCTGACCACGTGAGCCTTGGCCCTGGCTGCCCCTGGAGAGGTGAGTGTCTGGGTCAAAGGCTGGAAGGCTCAGCTCTCTGGACCCTAGCCTCTAGAAGCACATCCCATGCCTCATCCCCACCTAGCTAGGCTCCAGGGACCTGGGAGCAGTCTCCCCACATCCATAGCCATCCCTAACCACATCTCTGACCATCTGAGCCTTGGCCCTGGCTGCCCCTGGAGAGGTGAGTGTCTGGGTCAATGGCTAGGGGGTACAGCTCTCTGGACCCTAGCCCCATAGGCACATCCCGTGCCCCATCCCCACCCAGCTAGGTGCCAGGGACCTGGAAGCAGTCTTCTGCCACCTGAAGCCATGCCCCACCGCATCTCTGGCCACTGGAGCCTTGGCTCTGGATGGCCCTGGAGACATAAGTGTCTGAGTTCCTAGCTGGACAGCCCTGCTCTCCTGCTCTCCATGCCCTTGCCCATGGAAGAATATCCGGTGCCCCACCTCCAGCCACCAATCCCCAGAGACCCCAGAGCACCCTCCATGCCTGCAATTATCCCCCACTGCACCTCTAACCACTGGAGCTATGGCCTTGACTGCACCAGGAGAGGAGCCAGCCGTACCTCATCAGCATCTACCAGAAGCATGCCCCCTATCAGCTCCAAGAGGAAGAGAGACCACCTAAGGCACATGCCCCACCTGCACCTCTTGGAGGAATAGATGAGTGGGTTCCAAGGCAAGAATATATTCAACAACCTAAAGAGCAATATGGAAACACCTAAACCTAGTGGCCCTATAAAAGGAAGACCTAAACATCCTAACCCAGAAGAAGCAGAAGAAAATGTCCTTAAATACAACTTTCTGAATATGATAGAAACTCGAAGAGGAAATGAAAAATTCCCTTAAAGAAATTGAGGAAAAGACAAAAAAATTGGAAGAAATCAATGAATCTCTTAAAGAAAACAAGGAAAACCAAGAAAAAACCAAACAGGTGAAATGAGCAGTTCAAACAGTTCAAGACTTGAAAACTGAAGTAGTCAACAAAAAGAACTGAGGGAATTTTGGAAATGGAAAATCTGGGTAAATGAACAGGAACAACAGATGCAAGTATAACCAACAGATTGCAAGCGATTGAATAGTAGTTGAAGATATGATAGAGGAAATAGATTCGCCCAAAGTAATTGTGGAGAGGGTGCTCGAACTGGTCTTGCCCTGTGGGCAGATTGAGGACTACCTTAAATGTCATCATAGAACCTTCATCCATCAACTGATGAAAGCAGATGCAGAGATCCACAGCTGAGCACTGGGCTGAACATCCAAAGCCCAGTCGAAGAGAGGGAAGAATGATAATATGGAAAAAAGGGTCAAGACCATGATGGGGATACCCACTGAGACTTTTTACCTTAGCTAATGGGAGCTCATCGACTCTAACTTGAATTGGGGAACCAGCATGAGACCAAAGTAGGCCCTCTAAATGTGGGTAACAGTTGTATGGCTGGGGCAGACTGTGGAACACTGGCAAAGAGACCAGGATCTATCCCTACAGCTTGTACTGGCTTTTTGGAATCCAATCTTTTTGGAGGGATACCTTGCTCAGCCTATATATAGTGGGGAGGGCCTTTATCCTGTCTCAAAGCAATGTGCTAGAATTTGTTGACTCCCCATGGTAAGACTTAACCTCTCTGAGGAGTGGATGGGGTGGGATGGGGGAGAAGGTGAAGGGGGTGGAAGGTGGTTAGGAAGTGGAAACTTGGATTGGTATGTAAAATGAGAAAATATTTTTTTCTTAAAAAATAAATAAATGTCTCTCCCCTTCCCCCCACCCCACCCCCATGCCCAAGCTCTCAGCTTTTGTCTGGTGATCTTGTCTGCTTCCAATTTCCAGTAGAATCTATATATGTTTTTCTTTGGGTTCACCTTATTGCTTAGTTTCTCTAGGATCACAAACTACTATAGGCTCAATGTCCTTTGTTTATGGCTAGAATCCACTAATGAGTGAGTAGATAGCATATTCATATTTTTGGGTCTGGGTTATCTCACTCAGGATAGTGTTTTCTATTTCCATCCATTTGCATGCAAAATTCAAGACGTCATTGTTTTTTACCACTGAGTAATACTCTAATGTGTATATATTCCTCACTTTCTTTATCCATTTTTCCATGGAGGGGTATCTAGGTTATTTCCAGATTCTGGTTATTACAAATAATGCTGCTATGAACATAGTTGTACAAATGCTTTTGTAGTATGATTAGGCATCTCTTGGGTATATTCCCAAGAGTGGTATTGCTGGATCCTGACGTAGGTTGACTCCCAATTTTCTGAGAAACCGCCATGCTGATTTCCAAAGTGGCTGCACAAGTTTGCATTCCCACCAGCAATGGATGAGTGTTCCCCCTACTCCACAGAAGGGGAGGATTGGGGAGAGCTTGGTGGAGTGGGATGGTTGAGATGGAGGAAGGATGGATATGGGAGCAAGGAAGGAGATGTCTTAATTGAGGGAGCCATTTCGGGGTTGGCAAGTGGCTTGGCTCTGGAGGGGTTCCCAGGAGTCCACGGGGATGACCCCAGCTAGGATCCTGGGCAGTGGAGGAGAGGGTGCCTGAACTGGCCTTGTCCCATAGTCACACTGATGAATATCTTGAATATCACCATAGAACCTTCATCTGGCGATGGATGGAGATAGAGACAGAGACCCACATCAGAGCACTGGACTGAGCTCCCAAGGTCCAATTGAAGAGCTGAAGGAGGGAGAATATGAGCATGGATGTCAGGACCACGAGGGGTTGGTCCACCCACTGAGACAGTGTGCCTGAGCTAATGGAACCTCACCAAATCCAGCTGGACTGGAACTGAACGAGCATGGGATCAAACTCGACCCTCTGAATGTAGCTGACAATTGGGGCAGACTGAGAAGCCAATGATAATGGCACTGGGATTTGTCTCTACTGCAGGTACCAGCTTTTTGGGATCAGATTCTATTTGGATGCACACCTTCCTAAGCCTGGATGGAGAGGGAAGGGCCTTGGACTTCCCACAGGTCAGGGTACCTTGCCCTCTCTCAGGACTGGAGGGGAGGGGGGAGGGTTGTGGGGGAGCGGGAGGGAAGTGGGATGAGAGGAGGAAGTGGAAATTTTGATTGGTGTTATTTATAAAGTAATAAAAAATAAATTAAAAAATATTGAAGCATGAATACAGGAGTTAATCAAATATTGTATTCCTATTTAAATTTTTTTGAGACAAGGTCTTAATATATACCCACAGTTGGCACTATGTAGAACAGCCTGGCCTTGAACTCACAGGCAACTATCTGTCTCTGACTAGCAGGTTCTGGGATTAAAGGCATGTGTTTCCATACCTCGGTCAAACTGATTTGAAATTTGATTTTGCCATGTTCCTTCTGAATTTGAATCAGTAATTTTTTTAGCATATGTAGCATATGTTCTTAACAATGTTAATGATAAAATCACATATATGTGAGTTCAAAAAAAATAATATACCAGACTAGTGCATGTGGTTTTTATTGATATCTTCTTGACTTCGGTAATCTATTGTATAAATGTAATCATACAAACTTTACTTTTGTAGGTGCATTTTCATGTTTTGTATCTCTAAAATAAAATTCAATATCATCTCCATATGTGAGAAGTATGAACAAAATTCTGCAACTTTTAACTCTATTTTTGCTTGGTTGATCTGAAATCCAGTATGTTATCATTTATAAATTGAAACAATGCAGACACATTATTGTTTTTATTTTTTCCTTAACTATACTTATTTCAAAAACCTGCATAAATGATCATTTTTGTTTTATTTCCTTTGTAAGTAATCAAAATGCAGTGGTGTTGACATTTCAGCACATGACAGGAACAAACCAAATTTTATACACTTTTGCTATGTCCTTGCAATGCAGTGTTTTCCTATTTCAACATATTAAGAACATAAATACATTACCAATTAGTTGGATTTATATGCTTCTTTTGTAGAATATCTTGAACAAACACGCTTTTCTCTATATGGTAATCACATTTTGGAGTGTCAAATATGAAGGACTCCATGTTAATAGGAAAGAAACAGCATAACATTCAAACTGAATCATGTGTATCACAAAGGAATAGTTATGCATGTGTCCTAAATGTCTTCCTAAGTTAATACAATAACAGGTAGACCCAAGCTGATGGCTCGTGGCAGGTGGTTGAAATTTTGAATAGGCCAGTTCAAGAATGGCCCCAGGTCAGGTGGTAGAAACTTTAGAGCAGGCTAATTCAAGGGTGCAGATCAGTATAGTTCCACTCCTGAAGGTTGTATTGGGACTCAGGCACCTGCTCTCTCTGGGTCCATGCTTTATGAAATGAAAAGATGTCCCTCTGCAACAAGTTCTTTAGCACTTATTGCCTTGTTGAGGTTCCAAATCAGTGCAATTAAACAAGCATGGTGAAACATCTAAAGCAAAAAACCAAACTTCTCTTTCTTACTAGTTTTTATGTCAGACATTTTGCACAATGACATAAGGCAGACTTCAAACAGATATGAGAGAAAGCCTCCAAGATGGTAACATGGAAACCTTAAATTCTGATGAAAAGAGACGGAACATCATAGAGTTCACTTTGCCTTGAACAGAACGTGTACCAAGAACAAGGGAAACAAAAGGTCCAAGAGGGAAAAACAACATTATTCTATGCACTAATAAACTGTGAAGAAACAGATAAGCCACAGAAATACTCAGTCTCTGAGTGGCTTTAAGAAGGAACCTTGTCTTGTTCGTCTGTTCGTTTTTGCTGTCTACAATAATATCCCAAACCAAGCCTTAGTAAATGAGTATGAAATAGAGAAAAACTGAAGCATTACCAAGAACAATAGTCTAGAGACACACAGACTCTCTGAAAGTCCTCCATCTGCTTGCAAGTTATTCTCTATAGAAATCAGCTACATACCTATATTTTTAAACTGTATTTTGCTTCAACATAAAAACCTTATATACTCAGTCTATGGAATCAAGAGAAAAATATTTAATATATAAAGGGAGCATATCAAGGTGAAATTGTGTTGGATCATAAATTTATCCAGGATAAGTAATCCAAGTCATATCGCTCCTCCCTGCTTCTTGTAGCATTTGTTTCAATCGTGCCTGCACATTAGCCAGTTTCTGCTGATCTAAACTGTCCTGGATTTGCCATCGCCCATAGCAATGCACAGGAATAGGATAAATCACGTGTTTAAGCTCCATCAAGGGTGTTAAGTGCTTCAGGAGTCTCATAAGCATGGACATACTAACTGGATTAGAGAAAAAAGTTGAGCACTTGGGGTTGGGAACAGTGACTTAGTGCTGGGATGAGACCAGAAAATACGGAATCTGTTAAAAAGCAGTGATTAAATTCCAGATGCTCCAAGGTGCCAGAGACACAATGCAAGAGGTTATAAAAGGGTTCACAATCTTCCCAGTACATTGGATTGTAGCAGCTTTAAATGGTTGGCTTGAGGGCACTCAGCGAGAAACTTAAAATCATTGTAAGAAAGTTCACAGAATGTTAGTTGTAAGAAATCCAAACCGGTTGGTAGGACTCTTCAGGGAGAAAACAGAAAAGGATTTCTGAAAAATGAGGACTAGAAGAGGGGAACTATATCCGTGAATATAGAACAAACTGTTTTGCACATCAGCAGCACATGATGTGAGTTTTCATGCACTTAATAAACTTGTGGGTCTGTGAGAGATACTTTACCACCCTGGAAAATAATATTTTAACCTTGACAATATGTATAACATATTATAAAGTTGTGTGAAAAACTTAGTTAAAATACTATCTACTTAGGAATTACAGCGTAACCAAAGAGGGAGCTAGTTCAACTGCTCAGAAGAGAGGGGACAGAAGGAGCAACCAAATGGAAGCTCCCTTTGGCCAGTCCATAAATGCCAGCTGCTGTAGGAATTCCTACTGCAAGTAGCCTTTAAGTTACCCGCCCACTTGGGTGTTGCCTGTTAAACTATTTATGCCATGTAAATCAAGCATCAGCCCTCTTTTCCGGCTGTGGGATTCCACTGCTGTTCCCTGTTCCAGCAGAGGATTTTGATCTGTGAGTCTACTCCTAAATAAATAACCCTCTATTGTACTCGTTTCTGAATTAGCATGGTATTTCTTTTAAGTGTCCTTCTTCAGGCAGCCTCTCCAATCATGGCCTGAACCTTAGAGATTTTCCTCATGATGTGACATTACCATCTAAGGGTGTATGAACATGTGCACCTGTGCTAGAACATAAAGTCTTTCAATTCCCCCTCTTTATCTCTCAAGGCCAGAGGAGGACTGCATTTTTCTTTTGACATTCATGTTTCTGGAATGAGCACAGTGCCTACACATGCTCACTTGACTATGCTTTTTGTAACCCCATTTTTCTATTCAATTTCAGAAAGATACCATTCCATGGCTGTTTTAAAACTCCCAGCATTGCCCATACTGAGGCAGAAGGAGAGAGGGTTACGGGACTTTTAAGACCATCTAAGAATTATCTCTCTCATCTTAAAAACAGGCTACTATTGGAAACCCTGTGTCTACCCCATACCCTTATCTCAGGACAGTTTCAAGATGATCCCTGAGGTCGAAAGAATCAAAGTTGAGTTCATTAAGACGGTCCATACACCTAAGGTGTGAGACAAAATTCTGGAAGGCTTTCCCATTCAAAGATCTACAAATGACTTTAGACAGACAAAGTCTTCTCAGGTGCACCACCTGAGCCAGAAGGGAGGTGATCCCACTCAGAGAACCATGAAATACTAACAGGCAATCAAGGCATTTTAGATCTAGATGGTTCAGGGTGTTTCTATTATAAACACACAATTTATCGATTTCCAAATCCCGGGAGCACAGGTGCAAGGAACCTGAACTCTGGTCCACTTTGTTCAGCAACAGAGCCAAATATTCATGTTCTCTTATGACATTACCACTTCTGAGGGAAATGTTCACTATTAATTCCATAGCCTGATTACAGGCCTGAACCTCAGGTTCTGAGCTTGCGGTACTCTGCTGGGCCCCCATCTTCAAGATAGAGTGCTCCGAGTGAGCACAGGAGAACAAGCATGCAGGTGACTTAGCACTGATCTCCGGGCAGACGATCTTGCAGCCAGAATCCTCCCTTAAATCTAGGATCCTCAGTTTAGGGCTCCTGTAGGTACTTATTATAACCAAGTAACATCAATGACAACATGTAGTGACAAAATCATCTTTGTTTTTCTTTTTGTCATTTCATACATTGGCTAGCAGCAAGACTTTGTTATGCAAATACCATATCCTTTACTGTTTTCTATAATCAATTAATGTTTATAATGTCTTGCAATTCGTCATCTATGAAACATCTCATATATATGTTTGTGTGTGTGTCAACAGTAGCATTACTCACCTCCATTACAAAATTAAAGCCCTCTGTAAGACATCAGAGTTTTTAGATAACCTCAATTGATGTACCAACCCCCTTACATTGATTTTCTACATTCATTATTAACTAACTTTGGGAGATTATTTGGTCCTCTCTTGCAATAGGTTCCAGGATAACGTTTTGCTCTCTTAACACATACGTATTATACACATTACTATTGAAAAGCTGAGTTCTTGGCAGTAACACCTGAAGACCATCAATCATGCCTTTCAGTTCCCTGTGTTTCTTGTATGCTTAATTTTCCAATGTGGAGACAAAACAGGGTCGAGTCTTTACCATTGCTGTCAGTGTCTTCCTTTGCCCATTTATTGAGGGGACAGCAGTGAACAACAGAAAAAATGATCACTGAACAGTACACATTATTTTTCTTTTATTTGCCACCAATCCTCAGCAGTCTTAGCACTCATGTCTTTTTTCTATGAAATAATAACACCGTAATGCAAATCTGTCAACAGTGCCCTCAATCACATACATTCCATATCCAATATTGTAAGACACTTGTTTTCAAAGTAACCTCAGGTATTGGACTAACAGTTTCACATTCTTTATCACTATGTGCACATATTACCTTTGAAAGACTAACAGGCTGTGGTGTAACCTCCTGTGTCTTAACATGTCTCCATTATACAGGGTCTTACTTGGAACCTGAGCTCTGGACAGATATGAACTGACATCCCACCATGGCTGTCAGGAGTTTACGATGGGGTTCGCACACATGTGCCTATATGGAGACAGGTAAAGGGCCAAACCTTCACCATTGCCTTCACTATATTCTTATGCACACCCTTAAACGAAGCAGAGAGGAGTGGAACAAAAAGCTCCCTTGGGATCTCCTCGAGAGCATGAATGGCTGCAGATTCATTACTCAGGAGCTGATGTATAGCAAGGGCCAAGAGTGTGTTTGGTTTCTTGTTGTCCATCTTAATGAACCTGAATAAGAGTGAAAATCATTTAGAAAACTTGACAGATATCCACAGCGTCTTCTTTGCAACAAATGTTGGCACTATAGATAACTATTTGTAAAATAAATAAATGGTAAAAACAGCCACTTCTAGATAGTTCTAATTATAGGCAGAAGAAATTGGTTTTCGAGTGTATTAAGGTCTATTTGTATATGAATACACACGTAACAAACCCCTGTAGATATTTATGAACAGCTAAATATGTATATGTGAATAGAAATGAGGACTAGGTTAGCAGAAGTCACTTTTGGTCACCTAGCTTCTGGACTCCTGACATTTGATGTCAATAGTATATAAGCCATCACACAAGAAACGATAAATCTCTACAAAAGTGACAGCATCATCATTGTCTTGGATACAGAGAATGCTAAGACATCAAATTAACTGTGATTAAAGAACAAAGAATGACATTATAGCCCCTGACTATAGTTATATTTTGTTTATGATCTACCAAATAAAGCTTATCTGAAGATCAGAGAGAAGCCAGCCACTGGAGAGCTCTTAACTGTATGAAATCTTCAGACTGAAAAGAGAGTGAGTTTCTGTCTCATCCTGTCTTATATTCGTCTCTAGTGTTGGTATTAGAGGCGTCTGCTGCCACTGCCTGGTCTCTATGGCTAACGAGTGTGGCTGCTGGGATTAAAGGTGTGTGCCACCACTGCCTGGCCTTTATGACTGACTACTGTGGCTAGCATTGCACTCTGATCTTCAGGCAAGCTTTATTCGTTAGATCTTCAGCAAAATAACATTATACATGACTTGCCATATTTGGTCACCTTTGTGACATGTGAAGACACACCAATTTCAAATGATATGCATGAAAGAAGAAATAAAGCTGTACAGCCACAACCACTTATGTATTTCTAAAGAACCCCCCAAAAACCCCAAACATTGAGGAAAACTGCTTCAACAAATGGATCTGGTAAAATTGGTTAACTAAATCTAAATGGATGATCATTCATTCCTATCCCTCACACCTCCAAAACTAATTCAAAATAGATCAAAGATACTAAGGCATGATGGGACACATCAAATCTCTGTAACAAAACATGAGGAAAACATTTGAAGATATAAGTATACCACAACCTTTCTGAAAACAGACAGTGAAAACAGCTCAGAAAATAAGAATTGATGAGTGAGATTGCATGAAATAAACAACTTTCTACAAAGCAAAGGAAATAAGTAACTGTGAGGAGGTAGAGATCAGAATGGCAAGAATGCTTTCCCACTATACATCTGACATGTTTAATATCTACACTCTATAAAGAACTCATTTTTTTTTACCAAGTAACAGAATCACTAAATAAAAATGGAAAATGCATTGGGCAGTTCTCACAGGAATACAAATGGCCAATACATGGATTCTGCATGTTAACCATTGCCATTAAATAAGTGTTCATCGAAAGCATACTGAAGTCATACCTTCTCCAGTCAGCGAGGGGAAAATCAAGAAAACAAAGAAGAACAAATGCTGAGAGGAATGTAGGAAAAAGGAATAGCTACACTTTGATGCTGAGAATTTCAAGAAGACAAATACAACATGTTTCTCATACTCAGTATTAAGCTTAAATACCTATTCACACACATATATGTAATATATAATACATATGATATACATATAATGGTTCCTTACTTATATTGACTTCATTATGTTCTTTTGTTCTTCACCTATCTTGTTTTTTCTACAATACTTTACTCCACCCAATCCTCATTTTACTTTTATTACATATAATTATATGTAATGAAACATATATATGTGGATAAGTGTCATAACCAAATGCAGTATTGTGCACACAATGCATAAATTTTAAGTGACACATATCCAAATTGACAGGGATTTGGGAAGTATCTCTAAGAATCTTCAAATATGTTGAGTTTTCAAAGTCCA
>PVIU01021363.1:0-31747 GCA_004026605.1 Ondatra zibethicus
TTTATTGAGAATTTTTGCATCGATGTTCATGAGTGAGATTGGTCTGTAATTCTCTTTCATGGTTGTGTCTTTCTGTGGTTTTGGTATCAGGGTAACTGTAGCTTCATAAAAAGAGTTTGGCAATGACCCTTCTGTTTCTATTATGTGAAACACCTTAAGGAGTATAGGTATTAGCTCTTCTTGGAAGTTTTGGTAGAATTCTTCATCTGGTCCCGGGCTTTTTTTGGTTGGGAGGTTTTTGATGACAGCTTCTATTTCCTCGCGACTTATAGGTCTATTTAAATTGTTCACCTGGTCTTGATTTAGTTTTGGTATATGGTATTTATCTAAAAAACTGTCCATTTCTTTATATTTTCCAATTTTGTGGCATACAGGCTTTTGTAGTAAGACCTAATGATTCTCTGAATTTCCTCAGTGTCTGTTGTTATGTCCCCCTTTTCATTCCTGATCTTGTTAATATGAGTATTCTCTCTCTGCCTTTTGATTAGTTTGGATAGGGGTTTGTCGATCTTGTTGATTTTCTCAAGGAACCAGCTCTTTGTATCATTGATCCTTTGGATTGTTTTCTGTGTCTCTATTTTGTTGATTTTAGCCCTCAGTTTGATTATTTCCAGTCTTCTACTTTTCCTGGGTAAGTCTGCTTCTTTTTTTTTCCAGAACTTTTAGGTGTGTTGTTAAGTCACTAATGTGTGCTTTCTCCGTTTTCTTTATGTGGGCACTAAGTGCTATGAACTTTCCTCTTAGCACTGCTTTCATAGTGTCCCATAGGTTAGTGTATGTTGTTTCTTTATTTTCGTTGAATTCAAGGAAGACTTTAATTTCTTTCTTTATTTCTTCCTTGACCCAGGAGTGGTTCAGTAGTTGACTGTTCAGTTTCCATGAGTTTGTAGGCTTTCTGGGGGGGAGTCGTTTTTAAATTCTAACTTTACTCCATGATGATCCAATAAGACACAGATGGTTACTCCAATTTGTTTGTATCTGTGGATGTTTGCTTTGTTACCGAGTATGTGATCAATTTTTGAGAAGGTTCCATGAGATGCTGAGAAGAAGGTATATTCTTTCCTGTTTGGGTGGAATGTTCTATAGATGTATATTAATTCCATTTGATTTATTACATCTGTTAGTTCTCTTATTTCTCTGTTAAGTTTCTTTCTGGTTGACCTGTCCATTGGTGAGAGAGGAGTGTTGAAATCTCCTACTATTAGAGTCTGTGGTTTGATGTGTGCTTTGAGTTCTAGTAATGTTTCCTTTACATATGTGGATGCTTTTATATTAGGGGCATATATATTTAGGATTGAGACTTCATCCTGATGGATTATTCTATTTAAGAGTATAAAATGTCCATCTCCATCTCTTCTGATTGATTTTAGCTTGAAGTCAATTTTGTTCGATATTAATATAGCCACACCTGCTTGTTTCTTAGGGCTGTTTGATTGACAAACCTTTTCCCAACCCTTTATTCTGAGATAATGTCTGTCTTTGTGGTTGAGGTGTGTTTCTTGTAAACAACAGAATGTTGGATCCTGTTTTCGTATCCATTCTCTTAACCTGTGCCTTTTTATAGGTGAATTGAGTCCATTGATATTGTTATATTAATGACCAAAGTCATTAACTGCGGCTATTTTTTTAGGATTGTAGAGTTTGTGTGTTTCCCTTCTTTGAATTGTGCTAGTGGAGTGCTGTTAGATTCTGTGTTATTATGGGTGTTGCTTGTTTCCTTTAGATGTGGTTTTCCTTCTAGTACTTTCTGTAAGGCTGGGTTTGTGGCTATGTATTGCGTAAATTTGTTTTTATCCTGAAATACCTTGTTTTCTCCATCGATGGTGAATGAAAGCTTTGCTGGGTATAGTAGTCTGGGCTTGCATCCATGGTCTCTTAGTGTCTGCCGCACATCTATCCAAGACCTTCTGGCTTTCATGGTTTCCATAGAGAAGTCAGGTGTAATTCTGATAGGTTTACCTTTATACGTTACTTGGCCTTTTTCCTTTGCAGCTCTTCGTATTTTTTCTGTATTCTGTATGTTTTGTGTTTTGATTATTATATGGCGAGGGGATGTCCTTTTTTGATCCAATCTATTTGGTGTTCTCTATGCTTCTTGTACCTTCATAGGCATATCCATCTTAGGTTGGGAAAGTTTTCTTCTATAATTTTGTTGAATATATTTTCTGGGCCTTTGAGCTGTGCTTCTTCTCCTTCTTCTACCCCTATTATTCTTAGGTTTGGTCTTTTTATGGTGTCCCAGATTTCCTGGGTGTTTTGTGTTAAGAATTTGTTGTTTTCTTTGATCAATGAGTTTATTTTCTCTATAGTATCTTCAGCATCTGAGATTCTTTCTTCTATCTCTTGTATTCTGTTTGTTATACTTGTCTCTGTCGTTTCTGATCATTTACCCAGATTTTCCATCTTCAGCCTTCCCTCAGTTTTTGTTTTCTTCATTGCCTCCATTTCAGTTTTTATGTCTCGAACTGTTTCCATTACCTGTTTGATTGCTTTTTCTTGGTTTTTTAGAGTATCTTTGAGGAATTTATTCATTTCTTCTAACTTTTTGTTTGTTTTCTCATCCCTTTCTTCAAAGGAGTTTTTCACCTCTTCTTTAAAGGTCTCTATCACTTTCCTAAAGTTATGTTTAAAGTCGATTTCTTCTACTTCTTCTGGGTTAGGTTGCTCAGGTTTTCCTGTTGAGTACTCCTTGGTTTCTGGTGTTATCATGTTGCTTTTCAGGTTGTTGGAGGAATTCTTGGATTGACACCTACCCATCTCTTCCTCTGATTTCAGTCAGGGGAGTCTCAGTGGGTTGGGACCTCCCAGGACGGCTTGTACTCACTCACCCCTCTGGATAGCTGATCTCAGTGCAGGAAAAGGAAGACCCGTCTGGACTTCTGATCTTTCTGGACCTCCAATCTCCGCACAGGAAGAGAGATTCCTGGGGTTCCAATGCCCCACAGAGGAAAGGGCAATCTTGCAGGGGCGGGGTGTAGGGGCGTGTTGATCATAGAGGCCTGCAGGGACCTTACCACCAGGCTTGTACAACCTTACCAGTGTATGCCATCTCCGATCTCAGCACAGTAAGAGAGAGTGCTGGGGTACCAAAGCCCCACTGAGGAAAGGGCGGTCTTGTGGGGGGGGGTTTGGGAGGGGAGTGCAGTGTCCAGTGTGCGCCTCCGATCTCAGCACAGGAAGAGAGAGTGCTGGGTTACCAGAGCCCCACCGAGGAAAAAAAAGCTCTTATCATTTTCTTTATGTCTATATGTCTTTATGTTTTTTCTTGGTGCCCTTTATCACCAATAATCATTTTTCTGCTTTTCCATTAGGCATGCCACTACTACAGTCTCCACTGCCTTTTCTACCCAGTGAAGTGTAAGCAGTCAAGTCAAGGCTCTTGGGAAAAGGCACTCCAAATAGCTAAACCTACAGGTGTTGAATGCTTTGCATTTATTTAAGCTACTACTTCTTTCCCTTCTTGAAGATGAATGGAATTTACATTCTGGAGCTCAAATTATACTTTCCATTGCTTCTAGGGATGCTCTGGTATAGTAAGATGGATGCTGCTCAAGATTAGTTTCAACTATGCATATTCTTCCCCATCTCTCTCCCTGAGCTGATGTCCTCTCTAGTAGCTTTAAATACAGGCAAAGAGGTTAACAGTGAGCTTAGGTTTTGATAAAATGTAGGTTCTAAATATGACCCTGATGAAACTGGATGCTCAGTCTTCCATTTCTACCCTGGGCATGTGAGACAAAAGAGAAGAACACATACTTATTCCTTTGCATTTACAAGGTAGCTCTTGAGCTCAGCTGTCTTCAGCCAATTGGTATTAAAGATCTTGACATTGAAATAATGAGATTTTTATACTGAAACTGACCCTTCAATATGAACCAGAATTATTCTACCCTGAGCAAAACTGCTCATTTATCTTGTGTGTGACAAAAAAATCTGATCCAGCATATGGTTTCACCTTTCATAGAAAAAATGTCATTTTAATTGCTAGTTAAGACTGCTGGGTTTCTTTAATTTGCAGGCTTTTTATTAACTGTGATCTATTTCATCTAAAGCTGCAATAAGTGGGGTTTGGTGTTAGCCTCCCAATTATTAAATTTCACAGGCATAGTGAGAAGAGTTGAGGTCACTTTTTTAAGACTGAGTTGTGTACATTATGGATTTAGCTTATCTGAACACAGGAAGACTTCTCACACATAGTAGGACTTTAATAAATGTTTTAAAGGATGAAAGATGAATGTGCATTAACTTGTCTTCTATTCCTTTTGATACCCTGTTCCAACTGATATAATTTTCCTTCATTAAATATCTCAGACTGAAGCATGTGGAGGCAGTTGCTTAAAATACCCACTTCCAGTAGTGAAAGTTTTACCTTGCTAAAGTGAAAAAATGTGGCCAATTTCCTTATTTTCCTTTTCTTTAGACATAGGAACCCTGGACCTTACACAGCATGACCGCTGTGAAATATAAAGTGAATGACAATTCTTAGCATGAAGTGTGTAAGTCCTATTCAACTATCTTAGAAAAGACACCATATTATTGATCACCCAGAATATAATACTGGAATTGAGAACTACATTCTTATTCTGATCCTTCTCATCCCTGAGTTGTGATCTTCAACAAGCCAACTGATCTCAGTGATTTATCTGCAAAGTATGAGGTCACTGAGGTTCTTTCAAGTTCTTAAACTCTCCTTATATATCATACAGGATGTATTAGAAACTGGGGCTCAAGTCCGTTTTAATCTCTACTATGTTGTTTAATCCTGGCCTAGTGCCTAGGTATGCAAATGATAGTTTGTGATGAATATCCTAGGACTTTAGTATTGTAGGATGCAATCCTTTGAGCAAAGCATCCATGGTCATCATTAAGTCAGTTATGCCTGTTTGCAAGCCTCAGTTGCAATTTTCCTGGCCTGTGAAATGTTGACAGTACCTCATATAAGGAAAGAATGGGTAGGATAACTGGACCTTCACCTGAGTATCCAGCCAATTCCATTCTTCCAGTCATTTGTAATCAATTGTGCTTTAATTAAACATGGCCTTCTGACAGGGTCTTTGGGAGGGGCTAGAGCATATATGATGGTCAAAGTTAGTCAAAGTTAGTGAGGAGGTCTTCATCCATGGTGTGGGAGGTCCTCCTGTCTATGTAATGCCTTTATTGGTTAATGGATAAAGAAACTGCCTTAGTCTGTTGATAGGGCAGAAATTAGGTAGGCAGGGAAAACTGTACTGAATGTTGGGAGAAGGAAGGCAGAGGCAGGGAGACACCATGGATCCACCTCCTACAGAGATAGATGTGCTGAAACTTTTCTGGAAAGCCACTGCCATGTGACAATACACAGATTAATGGAGATGGGTTAAATTAAGATGTAAGAGTTAGCCAATAAGAAGCTAGAGCTAATGGGCCCATCAGTGATTTAATTAATACAGTTCCTGTGTGATTATTTCAGGTCTAAGCTAGCTGGGCAGCCAGGAACCAACAAGCAACTCCTCCTCCTACACATCCATACAGCTAAATGGAATCCATCATACATGTTGGGTAAATATATTCTACCTCAGCCCAGTACACTCTTGAATTCTCCAGAGTGAACTTTGGTTTGTGATTAGGATATAATGAGGAAGGAGTAAATGTTGTTTTAATCTCCCCCAGGAGAGGGATTTTTTTTTTCTACAACATGAAAAAACATTAAAGATGGGACCAAGAGTGTAGTGGCATGTTAGGCTTGCCTCCTTCTGATGATTCAGAGAGTTTGTTTAAGGATTAGATACTGAACTGACATGTTTTGATGTATCTGTGCCCTTGATGCTGTGGAGATGCCTCAGGCCATTCACCCCAACCAAGGACATAAGATTGTTATAGTGTTCTGTTTCTTTGGTCTTGCTCTTGGATGTTGAATGTCATTTCTTATGTTGTGGGTTACTAGAGGAATGTAGGTAGTTAAACTTAAAATCAATAACTTGAAATATATACATCACACTAAGCTGTTAGCCTCTGACTCAAAGGTGATTCCATTTCTTTTGCTTCACAGTAAAGTGCATAAATACTTGACAACAGTTTTCTATGCAGCTTGCAGGCCTTAAAAGTGACTGATTTAGGTGACGGCAATGACTTGAGTGCCTAGACTTGCTAGAAATGTAATTTGTCTAATCTGAGAAGGTAAGAGGGGGTATTCTGACATATGAATGCAAGTAAATGTATATTAAGAAATATTTCATGTTCAACATATAGAAAAACAATGTTTGAAACTGTTAAGTCACTAAGCGCTAGGTATAATTTTATGTATGTAGCTTTCAGGCAATAAATTTTGTTAAAATGTAAGCTGAACTCAATCATGTGGGTTGTATTTGATGGCCATTTTGATTTTTATGTATTATAAAAGATATGTATTACATAGTGGCTCACTCTCTAGTTTATGAATTTACAAAGGCCTCCCTGAGTTATAGGTAAACATTGGGCATTTTAATAATAATTCAAATTTTCACTTGTCCCAAGAAGGCAACATAGGACTTCAAATACTTTAGAAATTTTCCTCAAGTGTGATTATAAGCACACCATTACTGACAGATATTAGCATGACCCTTGATGTGAAAGCAGCTGGCTGTGTTCTTTGTAGATCTTCACAGGAAGCCCTGGAGCCCTGGGAATGACTGTAGCTGTATTACTGTTAAGTAGATTGACTACTGCCCTTGTTGTCCTTCTTACTCTTTAATCTGTGTTTTAAGTATTAAGTATTTTGCTGTGTGGAGGAGTGCTTTGCTAGGCTGCCCTTTAACATAGCTCTAGTTATGTGTTTACTATGCTAAATTTTGATTAAAAATAAGAGGATCTGCTGGAGCTTGGATCTAAAGTGTCATTCAAAGGCCCATGTGTGAATGGTTCACCCCTGTTTAGGATTAAGGGAAGGCAGTGGAAACTTTAAGAGATGGGCTCGATGTCAGGTCTTCATGTCTTTGGGGACATGAACTTGAAGGGGAGGCAGTGCTCTGCTAGATGTCTGTTAATTTCATGTTACTGTGACCAATCTGACAAATAGCAACTGAAGTGATGAGAGGCTTATTTGGCTCATGATGTAAGGATATATATTGGAAAGAAAGCATCAGGAAATATATGGCACCAGGTTGTTGTAAAGAGGCACGGGCCATGTTCCCGGTGCCCGGCTAGCTTAACCCGTGAAATAATTACACAGAAACTATATTCATTTAAAACACTGCCTTGCCCATAGTTCTAGCCTCTTACTGGCAAACTTTCACATCTTGATTCAACCCATTTCTAATAATATGTAGGTCACCATGAGGTCGTGGCTTACTGGGAAAGATTCAGCGTGTCTGACTTGGCAGCTTCATGGCGGTGGTTCTCTCTCTGTCTTCTTCCCAGCATTCTGTTCTGTCTACTCCACCCACCTAAGGGCTACCCTATCAAAAGGCCAAGGCAGTCTCTTTATTCAACCAATGAAAGCAACAGAAATACAGAAGGACCTCCTACACCAGGTGGTTTTGCAGCTGTAGAAGCACATGGTCAAGTGCTGCCTCACTTCTCAGGAGACTAGAAAGAAGAGAAGGGACAGGAAGTGTGTTGGGATCTAAAATCTCAATGTCACTCCACCTCCGACCAGCAACCCACTTTTAAAAGTTAGTCTTTACCTCCCAAAGGTTCCCAGTGTTGCAATAGCATCGCCACCCAGGAAAAGTGACATTCAAATATTTGAGTTTGTGGGAGAACTATGCTGGTGTGTTTTAACTGTGTCCTTTGTTTACAGGTTTTCAGCTGAGTGTTTGTACATTTATGTTTGTTTTTTTCCACCTGGAATGTGGTTGGAGATCAGAGACTTGCTCCACTAGTTCTCTCATTTTCAACAGCTGTTGAGAAAGTGTTTCTGTTATGCTACCACTTTATAAAATAAGAATTATAGAATTTCAAAAGTGAAACCAAATGGAAAAGTGGTATGCATATGTGTGTGTGTGTTTCTGTTTTCCAAAGTTGTCACCTGTTCTGCAAAAAGGTTCTTATAAGGTACAGGTAAGTTGAAAGCATTGCCTATGGTACACTTAGGCACTTAGCCTTGAGTGGGCCTCAGAATGCCCTTCTCAATTCTAATAAATGGCAGCTCTGCAACTTTTATTACATGCTGTGATACGTATAGTCATAAGTGGTTGCCTTGCATTTTGGCCATCTTTTAGTTTTTGAAGTTCGGAGTCAGTGAATTTGACATGATGTGCAGAGAAAGCTTACTCTCATGTGCATGACTTCTCTTTGCACTGTGTCCTCAATAAAAAGAGTTGTTCATAAAGCACACACTTTTATGATGTAATTACTAGAGAAATAAGAAGATTCACAGAATAAAACTAAGAATAATGTGTTTTGTATTCTTATGAAAACATTAGGTATTTTAAAAATGTTAACTGTCATTTTTTTTGTTGTTTTGACTACATTCTTTACAATGGCTACATTCAGCAGCATCTTAAGGAGATAATGAGCCTATGTTCAAAGAAAAAAATCTGTGAGGCTTGCAGTATCATGAGTAACATCCATCTTAACTATGTGATAGTAAGGAGAATCTAAAAGTGCTAAGTTTTATGATGGTTCATGGCTTCCTAGAATTATTCCCTTAGAAATTATTAGTTTTAATGGAATTTTAGCAATTAATCCATTAACCAATTAACTGGATAAGTCATAATACGTCATTTGACAGTATATGACACATATCTCTGTATAACATATATTATAAACTTAATTATATATGGTACACTCATACACAATGTATATGTATATGCATGTATGCATGTGTGTGTATGTTTGTGTCTGTAATATGTTTTGTGGTGCTGGAAATGAAAGTCGGGATTCTGTGCATGATAGGCAAAGGCTTTATCACTTAACTATATCCCCAGCCTGATTAAGTTTAATTAATGCACACATAAATTAATTTTCACCTGACCAAAATTAACTGTTCTCTTTGTATTAATAAGGCATAAGCTAAGTGTTGTCAACACTTCAAGACACAGACATTGCTACCGTGGAATCTCCTAAGCTTTAAAGAAAGGTAAAATTGTGATTGCAAGGTGTGATATAACATTTTCAGTTTATTATGAGAAACATTTCCAGGGTAAGGAGATTCACTAGTCATTCATTCACTCATTATTTCATTTGGCTTTGGTGTATGCTATCTATGTTAACTTAGAGTCAAGAAATAATAGTGTTAAATAAGATATAACTCATCATAGCTCTCACAGAAACTTGTATTTTCATTGAGGGAAAAGACACTAAACAGATGAATAAAAAAATTAAATATTAGCTAGAAGTACCTTAAAGGAAAACAGGAAAACTGATAGTAATATAATGCAAAGGGTTAGGCTCCTAGTGGTGTTTCAAATGTTTAGATCATAAAGCCAGGAAATTTGCTTTGAGCTGCTGAGTATCTTGTACAATATATGTGCTAAGTATAGCTGTTACGGGGTCCAAGTAGTCTGATATAATGTTAGAAACCCTGTAATTTGACAACCTGTACTGGACCATCTACTGTATCAGGGGCCATGAAGGAACCAATGGATCTGGTTTTTAGGGCTGACTGAAATACTGATAACCTCATGATTTCATGGACATTTCTAGACCTCCATTTTCCTCACGTGCATATGGGAAGAATTGAACTGGGTGGTCTGCAAAGTTGTAACAAATTAAAATTCCACGCTCTCAGCAGGATAAAACATCATCCCCACCCTTGTCTCTTACAATCTTTCTTCTCACTCTTCCATGTAGATACCCAAGCATTAAGGGGAGAAGTATGATAAAGAAATACCATTGAAGGCTGAGCAATGGACCAACAATATAAATCTTTGAGTTCTAGTCCAGGTTTGTTACTTTCCAGCCTTAACTCACTAGTCAAAGTATTGAATCTTCCATCTTTACCATCCTCAAGTAAGTAAAAGTGGGACATGACCCCAGTTTATCAGAGTTTTTAACTGTTTGAATAGTAGCACTGGAGACTCTTCCTAATTATATCACATAAGGGAATCCCAGCATGTATGACAGATGGGGATGAAATCTCTAGGTTTTGAAGGACAACGTGGGAGAGCTGCAGCTACACAGACTGAATCATTCCTTCTCATTCCTAAAGCAGCTGCAGAATAGAATCAGGAGAGAGAAAGAGAGAGAGAGACAGAGAGAGAGAGACAGAGAGACAAAGAGAGAGAGAAGTGGAGGAAGAGGGAGATGGAGAGGGAGAGGGACAGAGAGAATGTTGGTGATATTGTCATGCATGATCCTCTGAAGGCACCTTGTGTCACCAGCACACACTTTCCCTCTTGTTTATTCTAAGCTTCTAAACAGAAGTATGCTGATAAGTCCTCTCTTGAATGGTTTCTGAGCTCTGGAGATTTGCACGGTGGTGCTGATACTGCCTGTGGTTTGCCGCTTACATTTTCCAGCCATTCCTCTTTAAATGAGTCCTGGCTGGCATTTAGGGCCATCAGGAGGGTTAATCACAGACCACAATAGTGATTTAATCTTACATTAGGTAAAGACACTCTACAGGCTGTGGAACATTTGACTTATGCAAATATGACCTTAGACAGATTGTTCTATGTAGCCCATAATAACATTTTAGAGATGGAAATTTTATTTGGGCAGAAACACATAGTTCTGTGGTGTGGGGATGATTGTTGCTAAGCCAGGGTTCTGGGCAAGCACTTGCCACCACAGGGGAGGGCTTTAGTCTTTGCTTTCATGTTGTTCTGCATTTCTACAGGTTCTATTTGTGTTGTTACACCTTTCATAGCATTCTAACTGTGCCTAAATGAAAACCAGGCAATAGCAAGGAGTTGCATTAGATGAGAAAAAGAAAAAAGAAAGTTTAAATGGGCTTAGAAGTGCTAAGGCCTTTATCCCGTTATGTGCGGATTTTATTTGGCAACCTCAGTGTTAAGACACATGAGAGAGCACATGAAGTTTCTTCACATGGCAAATATTTTAGAGTCTAGGTTCTGCGACAAGCAGGTGGGATTACAAGTTTTGTCTCTTTTTAACTATGTGACCTTTGACAAAATGTTTGATGTTTTCCAGACTCAGTTACTTACCTGTAAAATAGGAATGAAGCCTGTCCTGAAAATTATGTGAAATAGTACAGGGGAAGTGCTTCCTGCTGCTTCCAAACTCTTTCATTCACAATTTAGTTTCATCCTTCATATAGCTGATGGTACTGTTTTCTTTTCATAAATACTGTATTTCATAAATCTTTAATATATTTTCTGCTTCAGACTTCTCTGGGTCTTTCTGAAGAACTTCAAAGATAGGACCCACATGGACACTAACAATAATGAGGCTGATGAATGAAATGACAAGCATAATACACATTTGTCTCATCCTTGGTGATGATTAAACCTTGAGCAATGTTTCAAGTTGGAAAGTTTCTCACATTGTTTTACCTATTAAAAAGTAATTCATTTATGAGTATTATATTACACTGATGGTTCTCAATGGGAGAGGATTTCATCACTCAAGGGGCATTTAACAGCATGTGTATATTTAAGTGATATTTTAAGCACATGAAATACAAAGGGGACATACAGCATCATGAATAGTTATCACGGCTCAATGTGTCTAGAATGTGTGCCAATGTTTAAAGTGTAGATGTGAGAGAGGGAGAGAAGCTAAGTACAGTTATAAATGCATCAAAAGTTATCTCAACATGTAAGCAGTAATTTTAAGGAGAACAGGGCATTGCACAAAGAACTTCTTATTGTGAATAAAACTGGATTGCTTAAGAGGATAGTATTAAAGAGAAGATTAAAGGCATAAACCATCGCCAGCACTAATGACTGAAGTTGGCCTTGCATCTCCTTTAACCTGATAGCTGAAAGCATTGCTGTCAGTGCTTTACCATTAGAATACCCACATGTGCCCAAAGGCCTTAGCAAGGCTGTCTGCGTGATATGTATTTGAACCAATCTTACACTGCAGGAAGCAGGCAGGTGTGGAAAGCAATTGTGAGTATGGGTCACTGATGAAACCCAGGGCAGGGCTGGAAGACTCAGCTTTCATCTTCTGAGAGCACTGGCAATGAAAAAGCCAGGAGGCCTAATGACTCAGTGTTGCCTGAGGAGCTCTTCTATTATGAGTTTATATTTTATTCTCCTGGCTTTTAGATGCTTATGGGTCCTCCCAGATCTACTGCTTTCCATTCCTGTCTGGTTCAAATTTACTTGAAGTGCACCTGGATCCTTTGCAGAGAGGCTTAAACCCACTAAACTGGAAGCTTTATTTATTTTCCCAAAAATCCATTTTTGTTTAGAAGTTATGCCAATAAAATCTCTGAAGTTCTGATGAGATATTGACTAGGCTCTTCTCCAGGCTTTGAATTCTGTCAGCTACAGGTTGCTTTTTCAATTGTCACCGCTTTCCATTGTTGTAAACACTGTAAGATATACTCCCTAAACTAAGATGTAAGCAGAAAATCTAAAGTTTTTATATTAACCTAATGTTGTACAGCAATCTGTTTCCTTAATTTTGATTTAAAGCTTCATGCAGGTGTAATCCTGTGGCATTTGTTCCTTAGCCACACTCAGTCTTGTGCCTCTGACATTGACTTAGATCACTTGGGATTTTAGTGTCTCAGCACAGCACAGTGCCTGGAACACAGGAGTTCAATCACATTGTTGTTACAGGGACTGTGGTAAAACATTTATGTCTACCACTATTATTAATTTTTGGTTAAATACTCAAGAGTAAATGTACAACATTAAAAGTTAGCAGTGAAAGTGGTAAGAAGGGTCTCATTTTTTTTTTTTGGTGCATATCAGGTGCCTTCATTGGTTCCTCAGCACTGTAGATATCATATGCTTATTTTATAGATTGAAAATTGTTTTAAAGTCCAGGCAACAGACAGAATATAGCAACATGGTTACAGCTGAGACAGAGAATGGAGATTGCAGGGTCATTTGGTGACCATAAATCCCTTTGCTTTCCTCACTGGCTCCTCTATAATTGGGTGTTGGACAACCCACAGAATCACTGTCTGGGCCAGCTTTTTTCTCTGAACAGGAAAGTTTGGTTTCGTGGTCTTGTACATTCTGGGGGATATAGGTAATTTAGTTGCTTCTGTATGTTAAAGCTAAGATGGGCGTATTTTGAAAAAAAAAAACAATTTACCTAGACACATTCTTGAATTTTAAGAGTTTTCCTTATTCATGTTCACCTGTCCTATCTGATTTACTGCTGAACTTGGATGACTCAACTCAACTCTTGAGTGAGAAGTTTTGCTTGTTGTTACTTAAGAAATTTGGCTCTTTGTTCCTTGAGCAAAGCCCTTGACTGCTCCTAGACATAAATCTTCAAAATGCACCCTGGAGTTCAGGAGTGCTGTTTAGGGGAAGGTGATCAGACTATCCTAGAACTGCTTCAGCATGAATCAGTCTTCCCTTTTCCTTATTCTTACCCTTTCTCTCTCTCTCCCTACCCTTTCTTTCTACCTCTCTCCTTATGTTATATCTTCGAGAGTACCAATAACACTATCAAGGATAGTTATTTCTTCTGAAAATGCTCATGGTCAGAGTTCCTCTTAGGAACTGTCCTTTAAGAAACACCACTACGAGTCATAATGAGGTAGTAGTGAACTCCTAATTAGTCCAAATTCATATTATATCATCCATCAGCACATAAATTTAAATAATTTGGTTCATAAATTGTTTTCCATTTTCTTTTTAATACATCTTCTTATTTAATAGAAAATAGATTCTTCTCTCATATAATACATCCCAATAGCAGGAGTTCATTCAAAACTTCACTTGTATCCAGTTTAATTGCTGTCATTAATTTAATGCAGGTTTTTTTAGTGTTCTATAAAAATTGCCTTTAACTCTGGAGAGCTAAAGTGGAGACAACCCTGAAGACAACTGTTCTAGGTTTGCTCAGAAATATTTAGGTTAGGACACTTGGCTCTAGCATAGGCACACCTTTTAATTACATGAAACTTATGAAGGGCCAGCATCTTGAAGTTTATTTGAGTAGTGTGTCACCTGTCATTGTTTAATGATTGTTTCTGACCTTGAAGGAACAGAGTTAATACAGAATTGGAATTCTGCAATTGGCCTTGTCAAAAATTAACCAAAGTGGGAGAGAGAGAGAAAAAAAGAGAGAGAAAGAGAGAGAGAGAGAGAGAGAGAGAGAGAGAGAGAGAGACTGATTGATTATGGCCTTGCAATGCAGCTCAGTCCCAAAACAGTAGGCCCTGAGACCTTAGCAAAACTGACTCCATAATGGGAGTATCATTTAGATCATAAAACCCAGCATGTAGACAGCACCACCTGCCAAACTGAAAACAAAGACCTAATCTATTAAAGTCCATAGTCCTGGGAAAGTCTCTAATGTACTAACTTTGCTTTGTAGCTTGTGTAGTTTTGCTTCTGGCTAATGGCTTTTGTTAACTGAAGTATGTCAACCCAGAAAATGAATTTTGTGCTTAAAAGCTCACCTTGAGAAAGGCTTAGTGCTATACTGGCATCCAGAATATGTAGCTACTGGCTGGCTAATTAAGACTTTCTACTGGTTAAACCCATGTCTAAGCATTCTTCTCTGGTGAATACCAAGCAGTCTAAGAATATAAAACTAGATTTTTCCTTAGTAAGGCTTTGGCTTTGTGCTTCTTTTCCTTTCCAAGTTAGGGTGAATGTGCACTCAGCCATGTACATTTTTTGTTTCAGGTCCTTTGAATTATATTTAGCCACTTGTTCTCTTCCCATGTCTTTGACTGTGCGAACTGAACTGGCTTATATAGTTACAAAGTCTGCCATTCTTGACAGACCACATAGGAGTGTTGGTGGAATAGATGTAGACACCCTGCCATTGGTGTCAGGCTCTTAGAAGCATGTGCTACATATTGCAGGGAAGAAACTCAATTAGACATTAAAAAATTAATTTTTCTTTTTAGTTTTAACTTTTTAAATAAAAATTCATGCTTTCTCTAGAATGAGAACATTATTCTTAAATATAGAGAATTGCTTTATATTACTTGGTGAAAACACAAAATGATTTGATTTAAGCTTCATGAAAATACAATGCAAGCTTTCTTGTTGAAATTGTGAATTACAGAGTGAGTCTTTGGAACATGTATCTCCTATCAGGTACTGAAATGGGTGAGTGGACAGGGCAAATGTGGGCTCACAGACCACCTGTACACTACAGATGTAGTCTCACCTGGCAACCTTGACAGGTTCTTTCATCTCATCCTCTGTTGTCTAAAATGTGTTCATGAAAACACAACTCCTTTCCCCCTTACCTCTGACAGTGTATCTGTGAAGAGTGACTCCTAAGCATTCCTGCCATCTCAGTGGCAGTATGTAAAGTGGTGTATGAATATGTAATAGCAACCATTATCAGCTGATCCCTATGTCTTTGGAAAGAATCACTTGCTGTGAAGAGAATGAGGGACAATTTAAAATGGCTTGAGGTAAGTGGCATTTCATATATTGCCAATCAAATTAACCTTGAACATTTCTCTGCTACTTAGAATTCTTGTTTTCTTTTTCTCCATCATTGAAAATTAAGATGATGCAGATGAAACCATTTTCTATTTGCAAGATTGCACTTCAGAGTCCTTTCCTTCCCCAAGGAGAGGAGAGGAGCATTTCTGTGCATCAATCAAACTGATTGAGACTAGGGAAAGGGAAACTGTCATCAAATCCAGAAGACACTGGCATGTCTGGCATGTCAGCTTTAACATGGAGATCACTTCTCTTTTTCTGTTTTCTCCAACACTTAATTCTCAGACCAGCTTTGCCAAGCATGAACTTGGGGAATTTTATGACTATAGCCCCATAGAAATTCTATCACCTCCTTATTCTCACTTAGGCAATTGGATCCGTGATAAAGATTAGGTCTCCTTAGATCCTAGTATTTCTCTCTACCTGAACTGAAAGCAGCTGCTGTGGAGATGTGCATGGCAAGCTTCTGGATTTATTCACTTTGTAAATACGGTTCATATTTTCAGTGAAGATGAAGGTGCACCTACATACATATGCGTATCATGGACATTTCATACTGAATTCCTTCTAACCCAGAACTCTGTGCTGTTCCCATCTGGCTTGCCTGCACCCCTTCTTAACATCTCTGTCGTCAGGAAACCCTGGGACATAGTTCATTGCCAGTCACTACCAACACTTATGCCATTCAAAAATGGAAGAGAGATTTCCATTCTTTCAACATTGTTAGTGTAGCACTTTGTAGTTATTTTGTGGTATTCCATTTTGCACATTATATATAATGTTTCTTGTTATCTCTATTGGTTCAAAATCTAAGATTTGTGCATAATTACTCTTGTATTTCCCAGATTGCAGCAGAAAGGTTTAAGAAAGATTACAAGTATTTACAGAAAAGTACAAGACATTAAGTAGACAGGTAAAACAAAGACTAGAAATTTTATTTGTTTCTGGACAGTTTCTAGAATAATGTCTTGAAGCAGAAGGGTGAAATTTTCTGAAGACGGCCTCAAAACTCCTGGAGTGAGAGCACTGGAGTCACTGGCTAGCAGCCAGAATCATTACAAGCACATCAGGTGTTAGGTGATGTAGATGGTCCCTACTTACATACATTTACTTTAACTTAGAGATGCATTTAAGTAAATTAATAGAGTGAACAATGAACAGTAGTGTCTACCAAGTTGAGGTTGAATTAAATGGGATTTGGATGAGAGGATGAGCAAGGAAGTCTTGGTCTTGGTTGTGAAAGAAGTGATTCATTAGTAAATGGGGGCCAATTCTTGTTTGAGAGGGAATTTGGACAAATATTTAGATAGTTACATAGATAGATAGACAGATTGATAGAGGAGAGAGACAGAGAGACAGAGACAGAGAGAGAGACAGAGAGAGAGAATTGTGGCTATATTGAAAGGATCAAATTGAACACTGCTAATTGAGGACTATCATAATTGTAGGAATTCAATGAGGTGAATCCCTTTGTCATTGTCCTTCTCTTTAAATAGTAATCCATCAAAAATTTTGATGATATATCAATTGGCAATTAATCGATGAGTAATAAACTTGCTTCCCAAATTTATTTCTTAGAGTAAAAATACAAAGCAGGGCTATCCAGGAACAGTGTTTTATGTGATGTCCTAGACACTGTCATTCCTATGGGGCTCAGTCAAAGACCACTGTGATGGCTAATTTTATTTTATACTGAAAATATCTTAGGTTAAACTTCTGTTGCTTCCTGAAAAGCCAGGATTTTATAAATGTAGTCAGTGACCCATGATGATTACCTCACATACTATGTGAGCAAAGATCCACAGCAGCAGGTTGCTTCTCTTGCATTTTCCAGACACACAGACATATTAACTTACCTCATTGAGTTCCTCCATTTTTCTTCTGCAGCCTTCTTCTCCCTATAGAATTCTCTCTCAATATTTTTGGTGTTGTCTTCCTGTTTTCCTGATCTCTACATTTCCATTTCAAAGAAGATGCACATGAAGGTGTTTTGCTTTAACAATGGCTACGCTGTAGAAGAACTTCCCCTAATAGTTACAATTCAGTAATGTTGACTAAAGTAACCAGATCCTTGCTGGGTGTGGAACAGCTTAGCTTAATTACTCATATGGACAATTAATAGCAACAGTGGAATCAGTAGATTCCACTGGCCATTTTAGATTGTGTGTGCTGCTGTAGGCATAAAAATTTGAATGGCATGTTGTCTATTACAAAAAGCACAAAATTTTGCCTCATTTCTATACAGATGCATTCATACTGACTAAGAGAAATACAGAATCATTTATCTAGAAAATTCAGGGAGAAACCTTTTACCACTAAAGATTAAATTATGCTATCTTAAGTCATTTTGACTGATAGCTAACATTAATTAAATTTTCTTAAGTATTGCTTAAACCTTTATTTCATTTATCCATTGAAGAAAATATACAGAAACACTCTGCAGTGTTTTAGCCATGTGAATAATCCCACTCAAAGTGGTTCCAGTATCTTAAAATATAATCCCCAATTTTTTAAATGTCAGTAATATTTTATTTGCTATTAGCACAAGCAATTTAAGTTTAACATTATGTGATACAATTTTTTAAATTATAAACTGATTGGCCTATTAGCTCAGGCTTCTTATAAACTCTTATATCTTAGTTTAACCCATAATTCTTGTCTGTGTTAGCCACATGACTTGGTACCTTTTATCAATGAGGCATTCTCATCTTGCTTCCTCTGGCTCTGGGTGACGACTACAGACTGAACCTTTCCTCTTCCCAGAATTTTCCTATTTGCCCCACCTTTACTTCCTGCCTAGCTACTGGCCAGTCAGTATTTTATTAAACAAATACAAGTGATAAATCTTTACAGGGTACAAGACCATTGTTCCACAGTATCCTCTCCCATGGTCCTCATGCTCCTATTTTACTCAGGGGATCTTATTTATTTCTACTTCCCATGTACATTAGATCCATGTCTGTCTCTCTTAGGGTCCTCTTTGTTGTCTAGGTTCTCTGGGATTGTGAATTATAGGCTGGTTTTCCTTTGCTTTATGCCTAAAAGCCACTTATGAGTAAGTACATATTATATTTGTCTTTCTGGGTCTGGGTTACCTCACTCAATATGATGTTTTCTAGATCCATCCATTTGCCCACAAATTTCAAGATGTCATTATTTTTTCCTGCTATGTAGTACTCCATTGTGTAACTGTAGCACATTTTCCTTATCCATTCTTTGGTCAAGGGGCATTAAGGTTGTTTCCAGGTTCTGACTATGACAACCAATGCTGTTATGAACATAGTTGAGCACATCTCTTGTGATACTATTGAGCACCCTTTGGGTATGTACCCAAAAGTGCTATTGTTGGGAATTGAGGTAGTTTGTTTCCTAATTTTCTAAGAAATTTCATACTGAAAGCCAAAGATGCTGTACCGGTTAGCACTCCCACCAGCAATGGAGGAGTGTTCCCTTTACCCCAATCCTCTCCAGCATAAGTTGTCATCAATGTTTTGGATCTTGGTCATTCTTACATGTGTAAGAAGGAATCTCAGAGTTGTTCTAATTTGCATTTCTTTAATTGCTAAGGATGGTGAACATTTCTCTAAGTGTCTTTCAGACATTTTAGATTCCTCTGTTGAGAGTTCTTTGTTTAGGTGTGCACCTCATTTTTAAAATTGGGTTATTTGTTCTTTTGATGACAAATTTCTTAAGTTCTTTGTATATTTTGGAGATCATCCTTGTGTCTGATGTGGGGTTTGTGAAGATTTTTCCTATTCTGTAGGCTGCCATTTTGTCTTGTTGACTGTGTCCCTTGCTTTACAGAAGATCCTCAGTTTCTGGAGCTCCAATTTATTAATCGTTTCTTTCAGTGTCTGTCCTACTGGGGTTATATTTAGAAAGTGGTCTCCTGTACCAATGCATTCAAGTGTACTTCCTACTTTCTCTTCTATGAGGTTCAGTGTGTTTGGTTTTATCTTGAGGTCTTTGATCCATTTGGACTTGAGTTTTGTGCTTGGTGATAGATAAGGGTCTATTTTCATTCTTCTACATGTTGATATCCAGTTATGCCAGTACTATTTGTTGAATATGCTTTTTTTCCATTTTCCATTTTTTGCTTCTTTGTCAAAAATCAGATGCTTGTAGGTGTATGGATTGATATCTGGGTCTTCAATTAGGTTGCATTGATCCTTCTGTCTCTTTTTCTGCCAATACCAGGCTGTTTTCAGTACTATAGCACTGTAGTAGAGTTTGAAGTCAGGCCTCCAGAAGTTCCTTTATTGTACAGGATTGTTTTGGCTATCCTGGGTTTTTTTTTCCACATGAAGTTGAATATTGTTCTTTTGAGGTCTGTGAAGAATTTTACTGGGATTTTGATGGACATTGCATTGAATCTGTAGATTGCTTTTGGTAAGATCGCCATTTTTACTATGTTAATTCTACCTACCCAAGAGCATAGGAGATCTTTCCATTTTCTGGTGTCTTCTTCAATTTCTTTCTTCAAAGATTTAAAGTTCTTGTCATACAGGTCTTCTATTTGTTTGGCTAGAGTTACTTCAAGATATTTTATGTTATTTGTCGTTATTGTGAAAGGCGATGTTTCTCCAATTTATTTCTCAGCTCATTTACCATCTGTGTAAGGGAGGGATACTGATTTTTTTTGAGTTAATCTTGTTTCCTGCTCCATTACTGAAGGTGTTTCTGAGTTGTAGATGTTCTTTGGTAGAATTTTTCGGGTCACTTATGTAAACTATCATATCATCAGCAAATAGTGAGAGTTTGACTTCTTCTTTTCTGATTTGTATTCCCTTGATTTCCTTTTGTTGTCTTATTGCTCTAGCTAGAACCTCATGTACTATACTGAATAAATATGGAGAGAGTCGACAACCTTGTCTTTTTTTCCTGATTTGAGTGGGATCACTTTGATTTTCTTTCCATTTAGTTTGATGTTGGATATTGGCTTGCTGTATAGTGCCTTTATTATGTTTAGGTATATTCTTTGTATCCCTGTTTTCTCCAAGATCTTTATCAAGGGATGTTGTATTTCATCAAAGGCTTTTTTAGTGTCCAATGAGATGATCATGTGGTTTTTATTTTTCAGTTTGTTTATATGGTGAATTTCGTTGACAGATTTGTGTATGTTGAACCATCCCTGAATCTCTGGGATGAAGCCGGCTTGATCATGGTAGATAATTTTTCTGATATGTTCTTGGATTCAATAACCCCCAGTTTTAGAGCTGACATTGGGATCAATAGACATCATAGCATTCAAGGTTGTTGTTGGGTTTCTAAGACTATAACATGTTTTTAACCTTTTACAACTTTGAATGGAAAAGAATGGTTCCACAGCATCTGAAAGCAAGTTGTAAAGAACTGGTACTCAGAGATTCACTGTTTGTTGTTTTTGTTCCTTAGCAAAGGGGAACTCAGTGACTTGTCTTATATATCAAGAAAACACAACAGTCCATACATTTAAAAATGCTTTAGAGTACAATAATCTGTAACTGAATATTTATTTGTAATACCAATTATCCTGTGTGAAATGTCTCCTTGACTTATTATGGTTGCTTTAGAGCAATCTCAAATTTGTTTTCATATGCTACAATAAGTACGGTTTGTCCACTTGACCTTGTACTGCCCAAATATGCTCTTCACTGACTACTGAGCACTGGTTGAAAACAGACATCTTTCAGAAGAAACAGGGAAGCAGGGAGAGTGGCTATGACAGCATCCCTTCTTACTAGTGGCAAAAAAAGACAAGGGTTGGCAGAAAGAATCTGTCTCTCTGTGTAATTATGTCTAGGGAGCTCCAGCAAGGCACAATGTCTCTCTGCTTTCATTTTTAATAGTCAAATGCTCTGAATGTTACATGCTCAATTTATAATCAGTTTTCATATTTTCCATTATTCAGAGGAAATGGAAAGCCTGCAGTTTAGATACAAATAAGCAAGAATAGTTATTCACTTTTCTTTGTTGTTTTAGATGCTTGGTTTATATTGTACAAATTGAGGGACACCACAGTAAGAAAAGGATGATGTCATCTCACCAACAGTTTAACAGAGAAAAGTTTCTGCTTCAACCAAAGACAAATCTGCAAGGATTTTGCTACTTCATTAAAAACATCAATTTCTTGATTTGAGTTCTTCATATTTTAATTCTGAATTACTTTTAGACAAGAATCAACATCAAAATGTTGATATTTCTTTTTTATCTAATATGGCACATTTGGATATTCCCTCTCCCTACTCATGCAATGGTTTTCCTTCTGTAGAGGGTAGGAAGACATTAAGTATTGTCATCTTCTTGCTTTATTTTTGGGTTCTGACAATTCCTTAGTACTAAAATAATAATACAATCAAAGAAAAAAATTTGAGAATCTGGTCACTCATTATCAATGACATTTTAATTCTTATATACTTAGTAGATCCTCTTCCCTATTTTCAGTGCTGTGGACCAAACCTTTGGACCTTGTACATGCTGGGTTAGTGCTCTAGTATTGTGCTATCTCTCCTGCCCTTAGCCTCCTTCCATGCACCCAAGTCCTGCAATTAAATAATAACAATAAACATTGATGACAGAACCATCATAGAGCTTATCCTTTAATTGGGGAGAAAATGATACAAGCTATATAAATCAATGGCATGGAGATAGAGAATCCTAAAAGAAAGAGACACTACCTTTTATCAATAGACACATGATTTCTATACAAGTAAGCCATGAGGGTATTATGGAAGAGGCATTTAACTTGAGTCTTTTGTTGTTAGTAGTAAAGGTATGTGCACATACTTATGGAGGCCAGAGGTACATGTAAACAACTTTTTCTTGATTGCTCTCTACCTTCATTGAGAGAGGATCATCCACTCAATTAACCTGATGTGCATGGACATTTGCCTAGACTGGTCCAGCAATGAGCTTCAATGATCTGCCTGTCTTTCTTCGCCTTCCTTCCTGCTCTGGGATTACACGCACATGCCATGCTCAGTTTATTACATGGGTTTGGAGTATATTCAAACTCACTTCCTCATATTTGTACAGAAGGCACTTTGCTCACTGAACTGTCTCCTCTACCCATAACTTGGATCTTGAATTCAGAGTATAGGTATTTGGAAATGGGACACTATTTAATAATGACCAACAGTTATCATTATTAGTTTTATTTTTAAAATTTGCTGTTGCATGCCATATACTCCCAGTATAAGATATCACAAAGTAACAAGGAGATATTTTGTATAGTTTCTGTAGATCAGGCATCTGAGAGTGTATCAGGCTGGGTTATACTCAGGGTCACTCAGGAGGATTTAGTCAGACCATTGACTATGACTAGTTTTCTGAAGTCCTTTAAGGGCCTGTTGGAACCATTCCAAGTGTCACTCTCATGGTTATTGGCAAGAGGCTTTTATGTTTTACTGGTTGTTGGCAGGAGATCTCTGTTGCTCACTACATGGACCCATCTACTAGTCTGTCCCAGTGTCCTCATGATGTGGCATATGACTTCTCTCAGAGTCAACCATGAGATGAGCTGGAGAGGGAAGGAGATAATAAATTCAGATAAAACAGGACCAGTTTTTTGTCCTAGTTTTGAGGGTGTTTCAATTTGTCTTATTTAATGTTAGAATTGAACCAACAAATCCATTCCATTTTCACAAGGGGTTAGGTTCTAATCTCTCAAAGAGAAGAAGGCTATTAAAAATTTATGGATGCATTCTCAAATCCTAACTGTGGGATTGGGGAAGATGTAGGAAAAATACTTAATCAGGTAATCGGGTAGGAGGAATCAGGTGATCCACCCTGGACTCTGTGTAATCCAGTTCAGAGAGCTTCAAACTAAGAGTAGGAAGCAAGTAAGGACACAGAACAAAGACACAACTCCACAGGATGAGAATCATACAGAGCTTTTGAACAGGGTAGACATATAATCACAGTAATGAGGATCTGGATCTAGGGAGGATATGTGAGGGTAGAAAGAGGAGACCCATTCCATCCACCATTCCACCCACCAGAGGAATGGATCTGGGAAGGGTGATGGAGGGCAGTTCCAATACTGATGCTACTTTGCATGGTATTAATAGCTATAGAGATGAGTGCATCAATACATGTCTAACCCAACTGCTAATGGGATGTGCCTGTGATTTAGACACTGATGCTTACCAAGCTTTTGCAGGCTTGGGAAATTGCACTATATAGACTTGATGTACAACAGCAACTTTTGATGTTTTTCTGCACTAACTGAGGGTAGTTGATGTCTAAATGGAATTCCCATTTAGAATGCTTTTATTCTAGCAATATCATTTAGCTTTTTCTACAATTAAGATATAGACTCATTTAAGAATGTGTCCTGTCCACAAGGCAACAATAGGATATTCAAGAGAAGTCCCAGTGAGGGCACAGTGTGGAGGGTATAGCAGAAGCCAGAGATCTCAAACTAGAACAATGATTCATTGTGATTAACAATGTAAGATGTAAGGATTAAAGGGCATACTGTGTGACTCACACAGACACACTACAGCTTCCATGCCAAGATTTTTTAGTTTGTTCTTTGTTTGTTTAGTTGGTTTGGTTTGGGGTGGGGTGTTTTGGTTTTTTTTTCTTTTTTTGGTTTTACTTTTTAATTTTGTTTTGGAAGGGTTGTCTCAAAGGCAGAAAGCAGGAGCAAGGGGACAGAGAGATGAGTGGGATTGGGATGTATGATGTGAAACCCACAAAAAAAAGTTTTTTTAGGAAGAAGAAGAAGAAGAAGAAGAAGAAGAAGAAGAAGAAGAAGAAGAAGAAGAAGAAGAAGGAAGGAAGGAAGAAGAATCTTTCCTGTCAGTTGTAAGTGCATTTTCCATTCTAAGAATGCAAAGAATGACAATATTTTTCCTTAGCAAAAATCATTAATTCCTTTTTTTTTGTTTTCATGTACTTTCTATTGCAATATTTGTTTCTCAAAACACAACAGAGCAACCCAAGGCCTGGCCAGAGTCAAAATTCTAGCACAGACTTCTTAAATTAGCTCACTTTTAATAGTTGACCTGTCAACTTCAGAGTACAGGATTGTCTTCATTTCTTCTTTTGGGTTTGCATGCTTCATGGTCCGTAAAAGTTTGACTTTAGTTCATTTTCTTAGTCTAGATTGTGCATTGATTCATCATCCCATCCACTTTATTGCAAACTAACATCATACTTCTACTGAGTCCATACATTCTTTTAATTGGAAATAAGAGATGTGTCTAAGACATTGTTGTTATTTACTAAATTCCCAATGAAAGAACACCATTTGGATAAGACTAATCTTTATTATATCATCTCAGCACATTCACATGTTCCACACAAACATTTTATTCTTTTTTTCTTTGGACTTCCAAGTTTCAACTGCAGTTTAAAGTCAGTCAGGGTTGTATCCACAGCACTTGTTCTGCACCCATATCTTGACTGTCTATGACTACATAATATATACTTTAGAAGTTTTAAGTGAACTTTAACTTCCCAGAGTCCTTGTGTATGTAACTAAAATGGTACTAATGAAATATTTTTCAAATACCTGAATACATTTGCTGCTTTTCTGTATTGTTGACATTTCTCAGGAGAAAATGTAAAGTAATTCATCAACTACTCAATAATCTTCCCCATACTATCTCAGACCATTCTTGGAGTGTGCTTCAGGACTCAGCCAAACAATTTCTCTACCCCTTTTCTAAGTTAACACCATTAGTGAAGTATTATTAAGTCTTTAGAATATGTTCCAGATCCTGGAGTAGAAGCCAATACAAACTGGCTAGGTGATTATAAACCTTGGCACATTTCCCTGTACCATTTTATGGTGATATTGTAGAATTGTTCCTGAAGAACTGTGGCATTTTTTTTGAGACCAAGTCTTGCTACGTAACCCTGGCTGTCCTAAATCTTTCTATGTAGACTAGGATGGTCTTGAGTTCACAGAGATCCACCTGCATGTGCCTCCTGGGTTCTGAAAGGTGTACACCAGCATGCCTATCTAAACAGTTTCATTACATTTTTTTATTTATTTTATGTGTGATTGTGGGTGCACATGTACCATAGTTTGCACTTGGAAGTCAGAGGACAACTTGCTGGAGTCAGTTTTCTCCTTCTAACACAGTTTTCCTTGGGATTGTACCCAGACTCACGGACCAATCTCTCTGGCCCCGAAACAGTAACATTCCTTTTTTACAAATGAGAGGAGCTGTATTTCAGGAATTCAGAGTGGCTTCTCAAGACCTTGAGATCAAGCTCTATTAGAACTGTTCCTTAAACTCAGTGCTCTAGTCAATAAAAGCACACAAAGAACCCTCAATCTCTTAAAATGCTCACTTCAAGGTTCCTAATTATCTAACTCCAGCAATGTTATGCTAAGTGAAACAAGTTGAGAGCTATGTAATTGGTAGTTTTTTCTTTTTTGCTTCCCTTCACAATCAACATTTCAAGGGGCAGAATGGCAGAAGGCTGCCTATACTTCATGTCACATTTCTCACTATTCATACGTCAGTGACTATTTACTAATTAATATTATCCACAGCCAATCATCTAAATAACAATATAAGGAGATAACAAGTACCTCACATGTGTAAACATATAGAGTATACATTAAAAAATGAAAGCATTTTAAATAATGTTACCAAAATGGTTCTGGATTTTGAAAAATGTTTAGATCTTGAAGAACCTGACTTCATTTTAGAGAATTTGAACTTTCAGGAGATTGTTCAGGAAGAAGTATTTGAATGAGGTAAAGATGGCAGACAAGTGATTTTCCATGGAATGGACCAAAGAGAACAGTTACCTCATACTTTTAGGATCATTTATAAGTAACACAACAATATGTTCTTTCAAGTATTATATGGAGATCATATCCTGGGAAGGCAGCAAGCAGGGCATACATAGAGGACTGGAGATGACTGATGATTGAGGATGGGATTTCTTGAAAAGTAAATTAGTAAGTTTGAGTGTTATTGTTTGAGGGGGTACAATTTGATGATGTAGGCAATAAAATTCTTGCAGGCTGGAGAGATAGAATCTTATGTCATCCATGGTAGGCACAGATTGATCCAGGACTATGGACTAGTCTTGGCACAGATTCAGAAGTTGGAAAAATAGCATCTACTATAGTCATGGTTCCATTGTTTTGACAGGGGATACAAGACATTACTAGTCATGAATTCACCTCTCAAAAATGTCTAAAAAAGTTTCTTAATAAAACTTTATAGGAAAAACAGATGGACTAATATTTTGTGATAGAATCAGGGAAGGGCAGAAAAATTTGATCAGCTTACAGAAGATAAGACTTCCACCAAGAACAAATCCTTAGGCAAAGGAAGTCCTCATTGGAAAGTTTCCAGCATAATGGCCTAGTCACATTTCTCTAGAGTGCATGGTACAGGAGGTTGTGGCCGTGGAGTCCAGACAGAAAGTCCTGGTGTATGAGAACACCAATAGCCATTCTTCATGCTATATCTTTCTAGAGACCTCTGACAAATGTAGACAGTTTAGTTCTTTGGCATAGCACTGGAGCCAAAGACCTTGAGCTTCCTGGAGGATTCATTTCTTATGATGCTATAACCTCTAGCACAGTGTTCACATTCCAATAAATGCTTAATATTTAACATGCTGCTCATTTTGTTAGTCACTTTTCAATATCAGATCCCTGGGCTTTATCAGATAAGCCTTTTAAGTACATGAAAGATGATCCTTCCTAGACCAATTAAAAGGTATCTGCCATGGATGACACTCTCTTTTGTGATGACTTAATATATTTTACAAAATTCAAATGTTCTGTCCCTCATATAGAAAGGAAGTTGATCAAAGCTTGCAATTTGTAAAACCTAACAAAACAAAGTACCTGGTTTACTATCTCACTCTGGAATTCTAAAATTCAGTCTTAAAGATAGTAGTTGCAGGTTGTGTTCTGTGGTTAGTTATGTATTATTGATATTTTCAGCTCCTTAGAAAAATCATGAAATACTTTTTATGTTTCAGGTTTTTATGACACTGTCACAGTGGCATAGCTTTAATATTCCTAGGCATATACCCAAAGGGATCTGTATCTTATGATAGAGAAACTTGCACATCTGTGTTAATTGCTGCTCTTTTTTTCACAACAAGGAAATGGAACCAGCCTACACATCAGTCCACAGATGACTGAACAATAAAATTGTGGTACATATACAAAATGGAGTTTTATTCAGCTCTAATGAAAAATGAAATCATAAACAAATTAGGAAAATGAATGGAGCTGAAGAACATGTTATTGAGAAAGGGTCCCAGGCTCATAAAGATAAACACCACATGTTCTCTAAAATATGTATTGCCTAGTTTTAGGTTATTGAATATTTGTATATGGGTGGGAATAAATGTGGGTAGAAGCAATCTAGATAAGGGCTTGTGAGGAATGGGGTAAAAAAGCATGTTAAAGGAAGGGGTAGAAAAGACAATTGAACACAGGCATTATTAAAGTAACAGGGGGCATCCTGGAAGTTAAAAGGTCCAGTAGGGAAAGAGGATGCTGAAAGATTGTCAGAGTACTATGAATGGGGGAGGTCAACCAACATGTAGCATGATATAAATGTTACAAGGAAACCTTTTATTATAAACTAACAAAAACACTTTTTTTTCCGGTGATGTGCAAAACAGACATCACCATTCTCTCCTTGAGTGTTAGTCCGTGTATGTTCATCTGTTTTCTGAGGTAGAAATGAAGCCCACTCTGCTGCTTTTTTATGGAATGGAAATCACTATATTAGAGCTTATGATCTTCTTTTTGACATGGAAGGATCTGAACTTGCCTCCAGTTTTTGCCGTATTATACTCTAGAGATTTCTTTGTACTTGGAAATCACAGTTTTGGTCAAGGTAGTGTGGTCACTGTATGTCATGAGCTATACTGGCTTCCCTGTCATAATTCTACAGTGTTCTGCATAGTGATTCTTGAGATGAGGCCTGGCTACATGAGGAAAGTGGGCTTCTTTTTAAATTTGTTCTTCTCTCATATATTACATCCCGACTGCAATTACCCATTTCTTCTCTCCTCACCTCCACACTCTCCCAGATCCCTTCAAACCATAAATACTTTAAAAATTTTGAAGTCCACTTCAGCATTTGATAGAAATGGAGGATTCTTTACTTAGCACTGTGAAGATTTTCCTCCTAAACATTTGAGAATTTATCTGTTTGTATGTAGGTCTATGATTCATTTTTGCCAATTTCTCAATGATAGGATTCTATCCTCAAATTGTTTATGCTGGATATGTTTCAAGTGTAGTTTATACTACTTTATAAGTTAGTATACATTTTAACCTATCAAATGACTGGTGCATTGTTTATTGACTCATTTATATAAACTTTTTCTTAGGTTTTGATTTTTTAAGTCTTGGTTTGGAGCTAAATTATATGAATTATACCAATGTATAAACTCCCTGTTGTGTTCAAAGATGTAAAGAAATCCTGCCTAGTGGAAATGCAAAACTACTCCATGAGGTTAAAATGAATGATTTCTGGTTTCTTTTAAATTTCTTAAGGATATTTCTTTAAGAATATAGAGTACTTTTGAGTGAGCTGGGAACTTTCCTTCTTTTCCTGGAACTGAGCATTTATTAACTGCAACTGATAATGTACTACAAAGATAATAACCTTAATTACTCCTAGAAGGACCAGGGATTAGTATTCAAAAGCTGATGGTATTCTTTTGAGTTCACATTCTCTAGTATTTAATTACCCACCGAAAGTAATCTAACAAGCTTTTCGTCCACTGGTCTTCATGCTATTACTTAAATGTGGAGGTTGCTTTGTGTTGCTTTTAAAAAATGTGTGCATTTTGACATTTTTTCCTTTGAGGAAATTGAGTTTTATTTACAATTTGTATTCACTTCCAAAGTCCAGTGGGCTGAAATGTTGTGAGCTATTGTGAAGAACAGTACTCTTGACTCTGAGAAACTCATCTGCTTAAATTTTCAACCATCCTTCAGGAGGACCATTGGTCTTGCTTGCAACTCAACCTGGGCTCGTGTCTTGAAGGAGCAAAAGTTTGTTTGTTTGGTGTGTGTACTCATTATGTGCCACTATTTCAAGAAGAACACAGACTTTACCCTCTACCTTACTGTCAGGATGCTGATCTTTAGACCTGGTGACTGAGATACCTATCTGGACAGAGTTATCATGTTGTACATTTTATAAGCTCATTTGACAAGATGTTTGAAGACTATGTTGCACATCTATTCCTGATGACATTCTCAAATCAAAAAACCTTAAGTCATTTATGTCTTGTCTGCTTGGTATGATAGTTCTGCAAATTGCTTTACTAAAGGGTTGGCAGGATGACTTTGTCAGAAAGAAAAAGAGCCACTAAGAATTTACAACTATGCGGGCTATAAGGATGGACTTAATATCTTGTTTAATATAAGAACCCGCTCTGTCATTGATGGGGGAAGAGCCACTAGCCAATCACATCAAGTTGGGGTGTGGCTACTGGGACCCCAGGTAGAAAATCGGGAGAACTCAGGTATGCTCTCTCTCCATGCGGTGTCCGCCAGAGGGATTGGATCGCGGCTTTGGTAGAGTGAGTTCCCCTTTTTTCCTTTCATTAAAAATACCTGTTTCTATTGAGCTAGCTTGGTTATTGATTTGTGCCGACTTGATAATTCGCCATCATCTGGCACCCAACAAGGATTGACGCCCAACGTGGTTTTCTGTCTCCACGTAAAATCTGAGACAGCTTCAAAAAGAATACAGAGTTTAACAGAGTTTTTGCTGTTTACTAGCAGGGTACCGCAGAGAAAATTTCCTCACCAAGCAGCTGCAACAGTAAAAAAGCTGTGACGGTTTTAAAATGCCGGCTTTCTGGGCTATGCTGCCGGCACCATCTCTGGCTCCTGCTGGATTATTTGCATGGGATTTCTGACTAAAGTGCTATGGCTTGCTTGATGGCAATGTGGACTGCTGTGTGCTTGGAACTGTGCTCGGCACCACATGGCTCTGAGGCAGGAGCGGCACTGGCTCCTCCATGCTGAACTGTGCTAATCTCAGGCAGGATCGTAATTATTATAATAAAAGCGCAGTTAAGGCTTCAACTGGGCAGGAAACAGAAAGTACCTTATAACCCCTACAAAGTGCAACTTAAGTTTTTAAGAACTGCTTAACATTTTAAGAAGTGCTCCTGGATAGTAAAGAATTACAGATTCACAATAGGACAGATTCAGACATAAAAGACCTCTAAATGGGTCACAGTGTTGGATGGCTGTACGTAGGCTTGGAAGAAAAAAGAAAAAGAATATAGTGAATCATAAAATAATGTTGATGCTTAAAATAAAAGGGTAAAGTCTTTAAAGAGACAGAGTACAGATAGTCAAAGATTAAAAAAATAATAAGCCACGTAAAAATGGAAAATTCACAAAATGTCTGGATTATGTATTTTATTGTGTTTTCTTTGAATTTTTTGACTGTAAAGGAGCTAAGTACAGAGAGACGTTTCATTGTCTGGGCTGCTAAGCATGGATATTATCATAAAGGCATAATGGCTTCAAAATTTGGGTCTAAGGATATGGTGCTTTGGAAAGGAGGTTCTTCTTTTGTTTTCACAGAGGATGAGACCCTGTGGATTCCTTCTACACCGATGTGGTTTGATAGACCACGCCCTCCTGAAGGTCACTGTGAACACCTTCAAAAAATTACTTCACTCAACTGGTGACTGAGATAAACAGGATACACCATGAAAGACCTGATTGACAGCGCCCCCATACAGCAGAAAGAAGTTTGGAGAAAAATAACTACGACCATATTCCCAAATATTGTTTATAAATGTTCTTTAAATTTAAATTTAAAGGGGGAGATGATATAGATATGGATAATTTACATCAGTATAAATTTTGCTTTATTGATATAAATTTAAGGTCAATTTTGTTATATATATGTATTTCTAATATTGATTAAGGTATTGTGATTGTGTAGTTCATTTAAAAATGTAATGTATAATTAGGAAATATAGGTTGTTGATAGATAATCATTGATATTGTCAAGCTTGTAGTCATGTTAGTTAGATTTTCTAGATATATAGAGGTATATTTCAGTTAGATAGACATTCTTCATATCTTTCAAAGACGACAGAATATGGCATTTAAATATTTTAATAACTTAGGACTTTTCATGACAATGAGACACATCTGCTCCTGGCAGTACCAGCTACTTCAAGAGGAAGATGGGCATCGAAGAGGCTCCTTATGGAATTGGGCAAGAAACTGCTCTTGCCTGGACTGTTGCATAAACTGGACACAAAGAACCCACAGAGAGAAGACTACTAAACTTGCCTAAAGGTGAGATGAT
>PVIU01021364.1:0-31782 GCA_004026605.1 Ondatra zibethicus
TGCCTTGCACACTGTACACACTCCAGCCTGTACACACCAGGCACTCTGGATCCTCTCACAGGGGCTGTGCCTTGCACACTGTACACACTCCAGCCTGTACACACCAGGCACTCTGGATCCTCTCACAGGGGCTGTGCCTTGCACACTGTACACACTCCAGCCTGTACACACCAGGCACTCTGGATCCTCTCACAGGGGCTGTGCCTTGCACCACTGTTCACACTCAGCTGGCCTACTTCTCTGAACCTTATAATTTTCTGCCACCTGCCAAGGCAGCTCTGGCATTTCTCCCTGGCTTTGGTAGGATCACTGCTGGCCCCCGAATATTGAGGATGCATACTCGACAGAACATTTCATGTGTGAGCTGAGGTCCTCTCTGTGCTAACCACTGAGGCTGCCAGGTGGCCAGCACTGCTCTTTAGCATCCTGTCTGGGACTATGAAAATGTAAAAACTAGATGCAGCTGTGGTGGCAGACACCTGCTATCCCAGCATTCCAGAGACTGGGCATAGGAAAATCGCAAAGTCAAAGCCAGCTGCAGTGACACAGCAAGACACTGTTTCAATAACAAACTGCCCCAGATACACAATGCCTGTCTTTAGCATTAAAAAATTATTGGAAAAATTTAATTTTGTTTTTAAGACAGCTCTCACACAGCAGTCCAGGTCTTACCTAGAATTCATACTTAAACTACACAAGTCTTAGACTCATAACTATTTTCCTGCTTCAGCAGGAAATACTAGTACTGAAATTAAAAGAAATATTTTTAGAAATATATTTTCTTGGTAGTACACAAAAATGAAATTTTTGGTAAAATGAAGACAAGAATAGCTGAGTAAACTGAACCAGTTGTAGCGCCCACTTCATAGTAGATCTAGAATGTTTGAAAAGATGGGCTTAAGTATCATTGACCAGGCCAGTCTTGAGTTCATAATCATTCTGTCTCAATCCAAGGTAGCTGAGATTATAGGTTTACAGGCATACATGCACCCTCATACCTGTCTGCAGTGGCATTTCATTTGTAAATAAAGCTTGTCTGAAGATCAGAGAGTAAAATATCCCCATTGGTCAGCCTTACAGACCAGGCCTTGGTCACACACACGTTTAATCCCAGCAGCAACACTAGTTGCCACAGAAACTGGGTGGTGCATGCCTTTAATCCCAGCCCTAGAGAAGATTATAAAATGGGAGGAGCCAGATGGTGGTGGTGCATGCCTTTAATTCCAGCACTTGGGAGGCAGAGGCAGGCAGATCTCTGTGAATTTGAGGCCAGCCTGGTCTACTCTACAATAGCTAGTTCCAGGATAGGCTCCAAAGCTACAGAGAAACCCTGTCAAAAAAAAAAAAAAAAAAGACCAGAGGAGACAGCTCTCAGACACAGTCTTATTCTGAGATTCCTGGAGGCAGGATTGCCATTTCAGACTGAGGTAGATGTAAGAGCCAGTAGCTGGTTGTTTTGCTTTTCAGATCTTCAGGTTGAACCCCAATTTCTCTCTCTGAGCTTTTATTAATTGTGCATCACCTGTCTGCCTCATTTTTAAAAAAAGAAAAAGAAGAAGAAATTTTCTTTTATGTCAGTGTGTATTTTGGTTTGGATGTATGTCTGAGCACCATGTATGTACCTGGCTGGAGAGGCCAGAAATGAGCATCAGATCCTCTGGAACTAACTAAAGATGGTTTAGCCACCAGATTGGTGCTAGAGCCCAAATCCAGGTCCTCTAGAAGAGCAGTTAGTGCTCTTAACATTGAGTCATCTCTCTAGCTCCATGGCTGCCTCATTTTAATAAAGAATTATAGCTAGATGGTGGTGGCACATTCCTTTAATCCTAGCATTTGGGAGGCAGAGACAGGTAGATATCTGTGAATTCAAGGCTAACCTGATCTACAAAGCAAGTTCCAGGACAGTAAAAGCCATTACACAGAGAAAGCCTGGCTCAAAAAAAAAGTAGTAATCAATTAAAATTGCCCAACACTTTTATTTTTTATTTTGTTATTTATGTCTATTTGTGTGCATGTGTATGTGTGTGTGTGCATGTGTGTTTGTACATGTGCACTAATGTGTAAGCAGAGGCTTTTTCTGTTCTGATTGGTCCCAAGCCCTTTTAAAATAATCACTCAGAGGCTTAATATTAATTACAAACTCTTTGGCCCATTAGCTCAGGCTTATTATTTACTAGCTCTTACAACTAAATTAACCCATTTCTACTAGTCTATATCTTACCATGAGGCTCATGATTTGCTGCCTCACATCTTGCTTTCTCAGCAGCTGCTGGTTTCTCTGTGACTTCACCCTTTATCTCCCTGTATCTCTGCTTGGACTTCCCACCTGGCTCTATTCTGCCTGGCTATTGGCCAAATCAGCTTCTTTATTAACCACTGATAATAAAACTTATTCACAACACACAGAAAAACATCCCACGATACTCATATAACATGTAAGAGTGTGGACATGAGGGTGTCACAGTCAACATATGGGGTCAGTTGGTGACTTTGGGAAGTCAGTTCTGCCCTTTTACTATGGGTCCAAAGGCTTGAACTCAGGTCACTGGGCTTGTGCAGCAAGCACTTTGCCAACTGAACAATCTTCCTAGTGTGAGTTCTCTAGAATTCTAAAGCAACTACTATACAAGAAGAAACTGCTTACAGGTGCCAGGTGTGGCAGGACGTGCATGTAATCTCAGCATTTGGGAAGGCAAGGCAAGAATCATAAATTCAAAGGCATCTCACCTACACAGTGAGTTTAAATCCGTGGACTACATGACACCCCCTCTGCTGCAACAACCATACAAAAGAAAGAAAACACAGACTAACAGACTGAATTAGAAAACAGGACCCATTTTTTTTTTTTTTGCTGCCTCCAAGTAAAGCACAATTAATAAAAACTCAGGATCAGAAATTGGGGTTCAACCTGAAGATTCAAGAAGCAAATCAGTCTCACTGGCTCTTACCTCAATCTCAGTCTGAGACGGCGATCCTGCCTCCTGGAATCTCAGAATGAGGCTGTGTGTCTGAGAACTGTCTCTCCCCATCTTATATTCCTCTCTAGGGCTGGGATTAAAGGCATGCACCACCCGATTTCTATGGCAACTAGTGTGGCTACTGGAATTAAAAGTGTGTGTTATCATAAACTGGTCTATAAGGCAGACTAGTGGGACTGTTTTATTCTCAGATCTTCAGGCAGTCTTTACTTATTAAAATACAATTGAAATGCCACTACATTCAAGAAACATATCTTATTCCCAATGACAGACATTGCCTTAGGATAAATGGGTGGGAAAAGTTATTCCAAGCAAAGATAAATAAGAAACAAGCATGTTTAGCTATTCTAATATCTGATAAAATAGACTTCAAACCAAACACAATCAGAAGAGATAAGGAGGTACGTTTTATACTCATTAATAGAAAAATACAATGAAAGATTATTACAATTCTAAACATTTATGTACCAAAAGCAGGCACACCCAATTTCATAAGATAAAAACTATTTGGTTTATAACCACAGATCAAAACCAACACAGTGACAGTGTGTGACTTCAATACCCCACTCTCAGGTCATCTGGGCGGGGTACCTAAATAAAGAAACTCTGGAGTTAAATGACATTATAAACCAAATGACTTAGCAGACATCTACAGAACATTCCATCAATACACGAAGGAATACAATTCTTCTATGAATTCCATAGGATCGTCTACAAAATAAGATGTACATTAGGACACAAAGCAAGTCTCATAAAAATCCAGAAAAATTGAAAACATATTCTTCATTCTATGTGACTACCATGGATTACAGCTGCATATCAATAACAAAAGAAAAGACAAATGACACAAATTTATAGAAGCTAAACACAAGACTGAGCCAAAATTGGGTGAAGGAACCTTAAATGTTCTTGGAATTGAATAAAACAAGAAACAAAACTTACCAAACCTTGTGGAATACAATGATGGCCATCCTAACAGGAAAATGTATAGCACCAAGTGCCCACAAAACACTCCAAATTGTGAGAGAGCATAAATTGATAAGCAATGTTGTACCCAAAGACCTTAGAGAAATAAGAACAATCAACATCAGAAAAAGTATGTGGGAAGAGATAATCAAAATCAGGGCAAAACTAATGAAATAGAAACAGACAAAAACAATACAAAGAACCAATGAAACCAATAATTGGACCTTTGGGAATATCAATACTATTGACAAATTTTTAGCCAAATTAAAAACAATTTATATTAATAAAATTAGATTTAAGAGGGGGAACATTACAACAGATACTGAGGAAATTTAAAGAATCATAATGGCATACTTTACAAATCTATATGCCTTCCAAATGGAAAACCTAAATGGATGAATTTTATATTTATATGTGTGTGTGCATGTATTTGGTTATATGTTTAATTGGTTATACATATATGTGTGTATAATGCATATGCATTATACACACACACACACACACATATATATAAAACCAATGATATAGTAGCAGTAATCACAAATCTCTCAACTAAAGGAAGTCCAGTACAGAATTTTACCAGATCTCAAAGTAGAATGAATGCCAAGACTTCTCAAACTATTCTGCAAAACAGAAAAGAAGGAACATTTCCAAATTACTTTTATAAAGCCAGCATTATCCTGATATAAAAACCAGACAAAGACAGAACAAAAAAAAAAAGAAAATTACAGGCTGTTATCTCTGAAAAAGACACAAAAATTCTCAATAAAATACTGGCAAACTGAGTTAAAGAAACACACCAAAAAAAAATTACTCAACATCATCAAATTGACTTCATCTCAAAGAAGTAGGGATGGTTCAAAATACATAAATCAATAAATATAATTCACCACATAAATGGACTAAAAGTCAGATCATCCCATGATCTCATTAGATGTGAAAAAGGCCTTTGACAAGGTCTAGCATCCATTAATAATAAAAGTCCTGAAGTAAATAGGGATATAGTGGATATATTGGGACATATAAGAGCAATACACAGGATACCCACAGTCAACATCATTTTAAATGGAAAAAAAAACCAAAAAAACCCCAAAGCATTTCTACTAAAAATAAGAACAATCGAAGGATGTTCACTCTCCCTCCTCCTGTTGAATGTAGTATTTGAAGTCTTAGAGTAACTGTTTTGCCCGTGTTGCAGAACCCCCAGTGAGGCCACAGAGCCGGTTTCCGATGTAAATACACACGGGTCTTTGTTTGGCACGCTCAAGCCCTTCTCCAACACACCAATGTAGAGGACCCAGGGAGTGCAGGTTTTTAAAGAAAAAAATTGCAATCAAGGGGTTACAGGCCTTGGTGTTTCAGGATTGGGCCAGGGGGTATGCAGTAAGATGCTTTTTAAAATTATTGGTCAAACTGTAGGCACAAAGCCACTGCTGACAGAATATCTGCAATAACCCACAAACTGCTGACAGTTTGTCTGCAGAAACATCTGGACCTCGTTAAATTTTATTGCCCAGTCTTCTAATTGGTTGTATTCAAGGTATTTGCTCAAATTTTGCCTCCGCAGCACATTCTGTGCTTTTTTTTTTTTTTTCTGGAACCGAGTGTAGACAGAGACTGCACTTTTATTTCCCAGCCACCCGGATCTGAATACAGAAACTATATTAATTATAACACTGTTTGACGAATGGCTCAGGCATATTCCTTACTAGCTTTTACATCTTAAATGAACACATTTCTATTAATCTATGTATCGCCATGAGGCTGTGACTTACCAGTAATATACTGGCAACTTTTTCCTTTGGAAAATACATGGCCTCTGCTTAGCTCTGCCTACTTTCTCCATATATATCTGTTTGGATTTCCCACCTGGCTTTACTTTGCTAAGCCATTGACCAAAACAGCTTTATTCATCAACCAATTAAAGTAATGCATACACAGAAGGACACCCCACATCATCTCCCCTTTTCTGTCTAATTAAAAAGGAAGATTTTGACTTTAACATAGTAAAATTACATATACAAATAAGCTATCAAGTAAGAATTATAGTTATAATATTTAGTTCACTTACATTTGACAATCAAGGAAAATATCATCTATCCTATCTTTGTGAGTCTAAAGTTTTATAACTAATTTATCTTTTACCATAACTAAGGAAAACTATAATTATAACTATCTAGTCTTCAATGTCATCAAAGACCCCAGAAGGATATATTATTACCTAAGTAAACAGGAAGTGCAATGTAAGCAACTTCCAAAGTTCTAGAAATGACAGACACATCTTGTTGCTTGGACAGTCACTCAAAGTTATTTTGTAGTATTGGGGAATCCATCTTCAGCATACTGGTCCATAGTATCTGGCAAACTTTTTAGTGAAACAGGAAATTTGAAGATCTGTTCTGCTTTGTACTGGCAAAGTTTGTCAGTTGCTTTCTTCTGTGTCCTACAGAATGTCTGGCAGCTTCTTCTGTGAAGCAGGAACCCTGAAGGACCGTCTCATCTTTTGGAAAGTTCAGCAGTCACTTCTTTGTGGGTCCTGCATGTCCAGTTCAAGTAGCATACCATCAAGCAGTCCAGGCAAGAGCAGTTTCTTGCCCAAATGGCTAGCCTTGCCACATTGAAGGCAAATTCTGTAACAAGTTTCTTCAATGTTCATCAACCTCTCTGAAGTAACTGATGTTGCCAGAAGCAGACATGTCTCACTGTTGAGAAAAGTCTAAGTTCTTAAAATATTTTAAATGCTATATTCTGTAGGTCTTTGAAACGTTTGAAGAAAACCTACCCATCTGAAATATATCTCTGTAAATCTAGAAAAACTAACTAACATGACTGCAAGTTTGACTATTATAGATGACTATCTATTAATCCATAATTTAAAATTATACATTACATTTTGAAATGAACTGTATAAACATAATACCTTAAACAAGAGAAGAAATATTCATATTACAAAATTGACCATAAATTTGTATCAATAAAGCCAGGCAGTGGTGGTACATGCCTTTAATCCCAGCACTAGAGAGGCAGAGGCAGGTGGATCTCCATGAGTTTGAGGCCAGCCTGGTCTATAAGAGCTAGTTCCAGGATAGGCTTCAAAGCTACAGAGAAACTCTGTCTTGAAAAACCAAAAAAAAAAGTATCAATAAAACAAAGTCCATACTAATGTAAAGTATTCATTTCTTTATCATATTCCCCTTTTTTCTTTAGAAATACCTTGACTGTGACCATCAACCATTTATAATCAACCCCTCTTAAATGAAAACAAACATTTAGAAATCATATTGGGAATTTGGGCATAGTTTCTTAGGATACTTTCTGCTGTTTTGGGGTGCCGTTAATCAGGTCTTTCATGGGGTATCCTGTGTGATTAGTTTGTCTCAGCCAGCAGTCCTGAAGCTGTCGTGGATGTTGGACCATCTGGGCCATCATTTCAGGCTTGTTTGATCAAACCATATCAGCCAGTAAGGAATCCACAATATTCGATCATCTGTGGAAACAAAAGCAGAACCTCTTTCCAAAGTAACATGTCCCTAGACTGAAATTTTCAAATCAAGATACCTTTAAAATATACATGTTGATTTGGTTTAGCATCCTGTTCAATGACATATCTCTTTGTTGTTAGCCCATTCATAGTCAAAACTTCAAAGAAAATGCAAAATATACATAATCCAGACTATTTGTTTATTTTCCATCTTTATGTGCCTTTTTATTTTTTTTAACTCTATTTCTTTTATTTTTATTTTTTTAACTTTTTGGTTTTTGAGACAGGGTTTCTCTGTGTATCTTTGGCTGTCCTGAAATACACTCTGCAGACCAGGATGGCCTCAAATTCACAGAGATCCACCTGCTTCTGCCTTCCAAGCACTGGGGTTAAAGGTGTGGTTATTCCATTTCTTTTATTCAGGACTTTTTTCTATCCTTTCTTTTTTCTCTCCCAAGCCTATGCATATTTTTAACCACACTGTAAACCTTTTAGAGGTTTATTTGTTTTTTCCATCTGAATCTGTCTTTACTGTATATCTCTATACTTTTCTGAGCACAAGTCTTAAATCTGCTAAGCAGCATGGCTGTAGTTTTGGTGGCTGACCCCACCCCATTCCTTGGCTTCCTGAGAGTGTAGCTTCATGGTGGAGGTACTGGTCAGAGCCACATTTTTTTGCCACTACTCTGAGAAGTTTCTAGGTCCATGCCACCACCAAGATGCATGCTGCCAGCTGCTCATAAACTCATTTAAGTGTTTGGTGGCAGGGCCTCTTAAAAGAACTGTAAGGTTTCTGCAGCTAAGGCTGAATCAGAAAGCCTCTCTTAAAGGAGCCATGCCTCTGCTCGCCATCAGCAAACAGAGCCTACAGGAGTAAAGATGGTGACCAAGAAGCTCTACTTGACTCTGTTCTTGTCTGTCTAGAATCCTTTTTTAAAAAACCTTTCTCAGGCTTTATGTGGAAATTCTTGCCATTCATTTGGGCACCATTTGTAGATGGAGACTTCACTTTTGTTTTCCAGCTGCCCAGACCTGAATAATCATACAGAAACTATATTAATTACAACACTGTTTGGCCAATGTTAGGCATATTTCTAGCACATTTAACACATTTCTATTAACCTATATATTTCCACAAGGCTATGTCTTACTGGTAATGTTCTGGCATCTTTCTCCTTTAGCAGCTACAAGGCCTCTGCTTGACTGGTACGGGAGAATTGTCTGTATTCTGTCAATCATGTTTTAAATAAGCGCTGATTGGCCAGGCAGGAAGTATAGGTGGGTCAACAAGACAGGAAGTAGAGGTGGGGCGATGAGAACAGGAGAATGCTGGGAAGGAGGAAGCCCATTCCTCAACACTCCTGCCCAGACCACCAAAGAAGCAGGATGTGACCTGCCCCGCTGAAAAAGGTACTGAGCCATGTGGCTAACATATATAAGAATAATGGGTTAATATAAGCTACAAGAGCTAATAAGAAGCCTGAGCTAATGGGCCAATCAGTTTATAACCTAACATAGACTCTCTGTGTGATTTTTCTCTTGGACTAAAAGGCTAGGGGACTGGGCAGGACAGAAACCCCAACAAAGCAGGCCCTTCGTGTTACACTTGACTTCACCTATTCTCTCTCTATATATCTCTGTTTGGATTTCCTGCCTGGCTTTACTTTGCTAAACTATTGGCTGAAACAGCTTTATTCTTCAAGCAGTAAAAGCAACACATATACAGAAGGATATCCCACATCAACTGAGTTCAACCCCAGTCAGTAGATGGCTTAAGATGAAGGCCCTTATTCAGGATGCAGTCTGTGAGTCTAATTAGCTTTTCCTGGGTCCTCACATTTTCCCCTCTGAATGGTCACTAAGAGTTCCAATCATGGGACTCTTTCAAGTTCTATAGTTTCCCTGATCTCTCTGTGAAGGAACTGATATTAGGTCCACATTACCATCCATTAAATGGCCCCCAATCTTTCTTTTATAAACTGTACTAACTTGTTTAAAATGCAAAGCCCAAAAATGAGTAACATGACCAGGATGTGGAGTGGATCCAGCAGGGTAGAGACCAAGTTGGTAATCCAGGGTGACGAATTAAACCAAGATTCAAACCATCCTTGACTGGCTTCATGATCTCTTCTGCACTTGGCCAATTCTTCTCTAATTTTAGCCATGGACTCTCTCACCACACCTGAATGGTAAACATAGAAACAGCATTCCTCACCCAGTGGTGCACATAGTCCTTCCTGTTGGAGAAAGATGAGGTCTAAGCCCCACCTTAGATGTGTCTAAGCATCACAACTTCTGCTAAGGATGTTAAGGATTCCTGGAGGTGAGAGATGGAATTTCCTTGTCTTTCTATATCTAAATTGATGGCTTCACGCAGGTGGGAATAATGATTCTGTGTAATCAGAGAGGCAGTCCCTGTCCCTACCCCTACTAAGCTAGTTCCCAGCATTATGCTCAGGGTTAGGGCTGTCCCCAGTTCCCTCTTGACCTTTGATAAGCCCCCTTCCAATGTGTTATATAGGTCCTCCTCTGGGTGATAAATTAATCTTGGGACCAACCATACCTTCACACAAAAGCTTTTGGTCCTTGTTGAGGACCAGTGCATGGGTGCAAGATTATCAGTCTTGTGGAGCAGGCTTACCAGGTGTCACTATGGTATCCCTAGAGTTTGGGAGCCTCAGGGTCTGATTGCAGAGGAAATATTGCAGAGGGGGGACCTTCCCTAAACAGAAGCCTTGGCCTGAGATCTGCTGTAGGGTCAGCCATGCCTTAGGTTGTCAAAAGCACTAGGTAAAATCTGAGGCCTAAGCATAGGTTCCTATGATGACAATTCCTTCAAAACAAGGGAGAGCAGCATCATAGCAAAGCCAACATGAAGCAGTCTGGCCAGATTTGGTGGTATTTAGGATTAGGAATGACTGGTTGAGGAATGTCGGGAGTGGGTCCTTCTCCTCAGTTTGGACAGAGTCAGTCTGAGGGCTCTTGGTAACTATAGGAATAGGTATATTAGATCAGATTTCTAAGGTTTGCATGGCTTTAGGGTGTAGGGTTCTCAGCCTGGGTGCCAAGGTTGAGGGCCTAGGGGATTGATCACCTGGTTTGGGTCTATTACTGTCTTGGGGGGGGTGTGCTGCACCAGCCAGACCATGAAGATGGCACCTAGGTCCAGGGTCCAGGGTCCCCAATGAGCCCCCATGCAACCATATGCCCCACATGAGGCCTTTTCCCCAGGACTTCACCTGCTTGCTCTCCTGGGTAAATTGTAAGTGTACTGGGTTACAGTAGCCCTCAATTTTTCCATTCTGCCTATCCTTTCTACAAGTGGGATTCAGTCCCTTGGGTCGCTTGAAGGTGATGTAGTCTGAGGTATATGGCGGGGTCCACCAGATGTGACCAGTAGAGACACAGGACCAGTAGTGTGGGAAGTCCTTCTGTATATGTGTTGCTTTTATTGGTTAATGAATAAAGAAATTGTCTTGGGCCTGTGCAGGGCAGAATAGAGGTAGGCGGGGGAAAAACTAAATTAAATGCTGGAAGAAAGGAGGCGGAGTCAGGGAGATGCCATGGAGCCACCAGAGGAGAAAGATGTGAGTCATAAGCCAGAACCTTGCCACAAGCTTCATGGTAAAACATAAAATAATAAAAATGGGTTAGCCAAAGACATAAGAGCTAGCCAGCAATGCACTTAAGTGATTTGCCAAGCAGTGATTTAAATAATATAGTTTCTGAGTGGTTATTTCGAGTCTGGGCAACCAGGAACAACCAAGTGGCCTTCCTACAACACACCAGCTAGCACAAAAACAGGACTCAGTTCCTCCGCATTGCTTTCAGCCTTGCTTTGAGGTTAAATGTCCTGGACACATATAACAGCAGAGCTTTGGATGAAGACATCACTCCAAGTTATTTGGAGGAGTTTCCTAAGTCAAAGGTTAGGTCAGGGAACCAGGCACCCTTATGGCTGGTGTGACCAGTTTGTGTCAGTACCTCTCCTGTAGCTGTGCTGATGAACCGCCATGCCAGATTCCAAGGAGAATGTGGATTCTCTGCAACTAACACATTATTAGGTACAACCATCAACAGAAACCATATTACTGTTTGCGTCACACTCAGAGTTTGAGGGGATTGTCTGGATCCATCAATGCCTCCCATCCCTGAGAGTCTTTCTTGAGTGCAAAGGGATCAGCAGGTCTCGCTTGGGTATAGCAGACCCAGGTGACTATGCCATCAGCCTTGGTAGCAGTGGGCATGGGGGTGATATATAGTCCTTTCCATCTGGGCTCCAGTGGCCCCAGGCAATGTCTCTTAATATAGACCCAGTCCCTTAGTATATGGTCTGGTGTTCAGGGGGAACACCAGATTCATACAGGGCCCTCAGCTTGGGCCAGGCTTCCTTGTGAGCCCATTCAATCCCTCATGTAACAGTGATGAGATCTTGGTTGGGTGAAGGGTCCTGCAAATCTGACCTGGGCCAGGATCCCAGAGCAGTTGAGCAGTGGTGGTTCCAGGTCAGGACTGGGTAGTAGAGTTGTCAGATTCAGAACTGAGTGTACCTGGAAAGTTATTCTGGCGGGGTTAAGCAATAGAGTCTGACAATGAGTCATTCTGGCACTGCTCAGTCACTGATCAGGGGACTGTTTGAGAACTCCATCGAGTGCATGGGGGTGGTTATGGTGAGACTTTGTCCCAAGATCTGCTTGTCAGCATCCTTGACCAATTGGGCCACAGCTGCTATTCTGTGGAGGCAGGGTGGCCATCCAGCTGCCACAGGGTCCAGTTTCTTTGACAGGTAGGCTACTGACCATTACCAGGAGCCAAGTGTTTGGGTCAGGACTCCCTTGGCTATCCATTTGCTTTCATCTACATATAGGTGAAATGGTTTGGTCACATCTGATGTGAAGAATTTATAGATATAATTTTCCTTAGTTATGATAAAAATAAAGTAGATATAAATATTGTAACTGTATCACCATGAGGTCAACTGATCTCCCCTCCACTCTTAGGGTTACCCTGGGCTGGGGGAGGGCACCAAACCCCATCTCCCCTAATGGTGTCCATATCCCACTGGACTTTAGTACTGCCTCTAGCCGCCTTTTGGGGGCATCCTTTAGTCCAGTGCCCTTTCTATTTAAGTAGGCACATTGATTCTTTCCCAGCTAGGGCTTTTCTTTGTTACCTTTTAGTTTCTGGTCCTTCTCCCCAGCCATCAGGCATCGCAATTGCCTCTGGTGTTCTTCCAGTTTGGTGGGTGCTGGTTCTTGCGCCACTCTTTTTTAACTTCCTTTTCCTCTCAACTACCCCCTCCATTATACACTTTCTTGGCCATCATCACCAAATCCCTGCTACTCTTCTCTCTGAGGCGTTCTAGCCTCTGTAACTTTCTCTTAATCTCTGGGGTTGATTGGTTAATGAAAGCCAGGGTCGTGGCAGTGGCACTTTCCTCGGGCTCAGTATCACAGGGTGTCTACCTACTGGAGGTGCTCCAGGAGTGCTGCTGGGCTTTCTTCTGCTCCCTTACTCATGTTTGCAGGCTGCCTTGACATTGCTTTGAAACCCGCCAGCAGAGTCTGGTGATAGACCAGGAGGCACCCCCTACCTTCAGCTGTGTTGTTGGCCTACGTCAGGTGAATTAGGGAGAATGCTGCATCTATGACTCTCCAGTAGGACCCAGGCCTGCATCCAATCTCTATCCTCTGTCACGAAGAGGACCTGTAAAAGCTGTTGACGATCGTCCCACTTGGGTTGATGTGTGAAAAGAATTGTCTCAAAGAGGCTAATCGGTTCCGTAGGGTTTTCTGAGAAGGGTGCATTTTGGGCTCTCCAGTTATAAAGATCACTAGTGGCAAAGCAACAGCAGCGATATGGCTGATTCCCATCCTGGTCTTGGGGTCCTGCTACCATGTGGGGGAGGATTTCTGTGCCAGAGTTGGGGTTGTCTCTCCTACAACTGCAGAGCCCATGGGCCGGTCCCCCACGTGACCTGGTGGCGGGAGCATCCAGGACCAGAGGGGGTAGGGGCAGACTGCAGGAGGGCTGCACCAGGGGGAGGGGCCAGCTGCAGGACTGCCCCACCAGCTAAGAGGTATGGGGGGAGGGGGAAAGATTTCCTCCTCTGTGTTGCCTTCTTGGTGGATCTCTGCTTTGGGGGCCTAAGGAGTCTGGGTGGACCAGTCCACTTGCAGCTCCTTCCCAGCACCCTCCCATTCCTGGGCAGTCAGTCCAAAGGGCAGCGCTATGAGCTGGGTGGCTGTCTCTGGCTTGTGGCTGTGAGGCTCGGGCTGGCACATGTGGAGGCTCCTGGTGTAGGAGGGTCTTCTGTTTGTGTATTTCCCTCATTGGTTAAATAAAGAAAACTGCCTTGGCCTTTTGATAGGGCAGCCCTTAGGTGGGCGGAGTAGACAGAAAGGAATGCTGTGAGAGAGAAGGCAGTGTGGCAGACGCCATGCTTCTCCGGCCCAAGATGGACACTGGTTAGACTCATGCCAGTAAGCCACATACTCGTGGTGAATACAGATTATTAGAAATGGGCTGAATCAAGATGTGAGAGTTAGCCAAGAAGAGGCTAGAACTAATGGGCCAGGCAGTATTTAAATGAATACAGTTTCTATGTAATTATTTCGGGCATAAGCTAGCCAGGTGCCGGGAACGCAGCCCATGCGCCTCTTGCAACAGTTTGGCCGTCAGGACCTTACCCTGCTCGGTAAGAATAGTTTAATCTAGGAAGTGGGGCCTTCCACCAAGTCCCTCCAGACCATTATGTAGGGCACTTGGTCAGGGTGCCCCACTGGCAGTCTGAAGACAATTTCTTCTATTGCTCCTACGAGGGACAGATTGAAGGTTCCTCAGGGGAGCAGCCAACACTGTGAGCTGCCAATTCCGACCTGCAAAAGGTGACAAGTTTAGACTTTTTAATCAGAACTAAAAGATTGTGAGCATATACGTTTACATCCGGGTAGTGAACTAAGAGTAAGTCCAAAGGAGAGGAAGTCGTCTGTCCCATAGCAGTCATCATAGTCAGAAACACAAATACAGACAGAGACACTACAGGAGTTCAAGGGCAAAGGAAAAAAGTTTGCCCCAACCAGACTAGAGGCAGAGTGACAAATAGAAAGACCGCTTGTTGCCATGCCATGAGAGCGTCCCACTCATGCCAGTGCACCCAAACACCATCCATACCTGAGGGTCTTCAAGCTCACTTGTGATCACAGCTGTCCAGAACATCTGCCCCAACCACTACTGATCACAATTACCCATTCAGGTGCACCACAAAAAGCAGAAGGAAGGGAAGCAAGTTCAGACAAACAGAGTAGACAGAGACACTTACAGGTTGGTTGAGAACCTCCGATCTGGTGGTCCGTGAGATCACAGGATTTCTGGACAATGCACAAAATGTTGTGCCTGTGTCCTGGAACCCACAATGAGACCACAAAGCCAGTTTCCGATGTAAATACACACGGGTCTTTGTTTGGCATGCTCGAGCTTCAAAAGCATCTCTCCAACACACCAATGCAGAGGATGGAGGGAGTGTGGGCCAGGAACTCAGGGGAGGGCAGGTGTTTAAAGGGAAAAAATCGCAATCAGGGAGTTACATGCCTAGGCCATTCAGGATCGGGCTGGGGGTAAGGGGTAGGGTGATTTTTAGAATTATTGGTCAAACTGTAGGTGCAGAACCACTGCTGACAGGATATCTGCAACTGCTGATAGGAGGAACTGCTGATAGGAGGTCTGCAGAAACATCAGGACCTCATCAAATTTTATTACCCTATCTTCTCATTGACTGTATCCAGGGTATTAGCTCAAATTTCACCGCTGCAGTAATTCCATGTTTTATTTTGTTTTGTTTTCCTGGAACTGAGTTTGATCCCTGGTCACCAAATGGCTTAAGAGAGAGGCCCCTATTCAGGATGGAGTCTGTGAGGCTAAGTAGGTTTTCTAGGTCCTCACACAGTAAGAGAAGTGAATTATACAAGAGGTACAAGTAAGGGAAGAAGACATTAAAGCATCATTATTTGAAGGTGATGTGATTCTATAAAAGACCCTAAAGACTCCACCAGAATTCTCCTACACCTATAAATACATTCAGAAAAGCAGCAGGACACAAGTTAATGCACAACGATCAGTAGCCTCCCTATATGTATGGCGGCTTCAATGAGATGACCCCATGAGTCTCGGGCATTTAAATGCTTGGTCCTCAGTTGGTGACTGTTCTGTGAGGGCTAGAAAGTGTGTCCATGAAGTATTTCACTAGGAACAGGCTTTAGGGTTTCAAAAGACTTACACAATTTTGAATGTTTCCTGTTTGGAAACTGAGATGTGTATTCTCAGCTACTGCTCCAGGGCCATTTCTGCCGACCTGCTACCATGCTCATCACTCTGATGGGGAAGACTCATCTTTTGAAACTATGATCCCCAAATAAATCCTTCCTTCTATAAGTTGCTTTTGCCATGGTGTTTTATCACAGAAATAGAAAAGTAACTAAGTTTACACCAAGGAGTAGGACATTGCTGTGACAGGCAATGTTGTTTTTTGGAGGAATGAAGAAGACTTAGGGATGTTGGACTGGAAAAGCAATGGAATATTGAAAACAAAGCTTATGGATCAGCTTAATAAGAGCTTGGGACAAGCCAGTAGTTTTGAGAACTATGTAGACTGTGCAGGCCCAGATCATGGGTCAGAGGAGAACAATATTAGCAACTGGACTAGAGACTCTTCTAGTGATGTTTTGTGTAAGAATGTGGCTGTGTTCTGTCCTTGTCCTAAGAACTTGTCTGTGGCTAAATTTACTAGCCACTGGCTAATTTTTTTGGATTCCAACAATACACATTGGAGAAAAGACAGAATCTTCAACAAATGTGCTGGTCAAACTAGATGTATATGTAGGAAAATGTAACTCAATCCTCACCTCTCATTCTGCACAAAACTTAACTCACATAGATTAAGAACCACAACATAACACCTAATACCCCGACTGTGAGAGGAAAAAGTAGAGAATACACTTACACTCACTGGCACAGGAAGGGGCTTTTTGAATAGGAACCCATTAGTATAGGCATTAAGATCAACAAATAATAAATTTTCCTCATGAAAAAATTCTTTATAGCAAAGGACACTAGCACACCAGTAAAGAGGAAGTCCACAGAATGGAAAGAAATCTTCATCAGTCATATACTAGACAGAGGGTTAGCATCTAAAATATAAAAAGAGCTCAAAAAATTAAACACCAAGAAGGCAAACAATGCAATTAAAATGAACCATGGAACAAAAAGGAGTTCTCAAAAGATGGAATATAAATGGATTTTTTTAAAAGTTCATTAGCTATAGCCATGAAGAAAATACAAATTAAAACTACTTTGAGATTTCATTTTGTCCCAGGAAAAATAGCTAAGATTAAAAAACAAATAAAAACCTAATGATGACAAATGCTGGTATGGATATGGTAAAGGGGGAACATTTATTCAGTGCATGCAAGCTGGTACAGCCACTATGAAAATCAGTGTGGTGCTTTCTTAAAGAGCTAAACATAGACCTACCTCATGATCCAGTTTTACTACACTTGGGCATATACTCAGAACAATCTATATCTTACTACAGATATACTTGCTCATGCATGTCCATTGCTGCTCTATTCATAATAGCCAGGAAATGAAAACAGCCTAGGTGTCCATCAACTGATGAATGGATGATGATGTTGTGGTACATTTACATGATGGACTATTACTTAGCTATAAAGAAAAATAAAATTGGGGTTGGAGAGATGACTCAGGGCTTAAGAGTATTTACTATTCTTCCAGAAGATCCAGGTTAAACTTTCAGCACCCACATGGCAGCTCACAACTTTACTTCCAATTTCCAGATATTCTAATACCCTTTTCTGGCCTCCATGGGCACTGTATATACATGGTACACATACACATAGGAAAAACACATATATACATAATAAGTCTCAAAAATTTTTAATTACATTTTGAAATTTCCAGGAAAATGAATGGAACTGGAGACAGTCATGCTGAGTAAAATAGCCCAGGCCCTGAAAGACAACTTTAGCATATTTTCTCTCATTTGTACATGTTATCTTTGAATTGGAATACCACACAGGTCAGGAAATTACTAAGAGGTCATAGAGGGGCTTCCAGTATAAAGAAAATAGTGACCACTGGAATAAATGTTTAAAAGGAAGTTGTAGAACAGGAAGAAATAAATTGGGGTGGAGGAGAGGAAGAATAAAAGAGGGAAACTGGAAGGGATAAATAACATTAAATACCAGTCCAAAGGTCATATGGAAACCTACTGTGATAGACACTTCCTAAAACACAGCTACACACATACATTAAAAATGGTTAAAATGGAGTTAACCTATAGCAGGACAACAATGCACCCCCTAGACATCAGAGGCTAACAAATAAAAAGGTCAGTGCTAGGAAAGTGTTACTTCTTTTGGAGTTGCTGGCCAGTGAGGTCCCAAAGACCTCCAAGCATCAAAGGCTATTGCCAATGCTCCTTGTCATTCTCCAGAATTTGATGGTAAGAACTTTTGCTGAAGACTCCATATACTTGCATCATAGAACATGTTGAAATCAAGATGGTACACAGTGACAAATTTCATTTCTATTGGCATCCATTCATTGTACTGGAAGGTATTATGCAAGCTACTAGAGAAGAGAAGTAAGCATCAGTTATACCCATATGTAAACCCTGTGAGTTACAATAGTGACTGGCTGGACAAGACATGCCCACTACTGAAATAGTGGCACAAACACCATGGGTGTAACCAACCACTTTCTGATTAGATTTAAGGCCTGCTCCACAAGATGAAACTCATATCTGGCACCATTATCAGGCTGAGAACCTGTGGTTAGACAGGCCACAGGCCATAGAGAGAACCTATTACTAAATTGGAACCTACTATCCTAAAATGGCATAATATTAAAACAAGTTCTAATGGCTTATCATTATACCACAGATTAAGTCACCTCTCAGCCTTCACCAGAGAAACTTATGTTTGCTATAGATGATGATTAACAAAGTACTGCAACTGGCCAAAGGTGCATAAAACAAGAGACTAGAAAGTTCAGCCCCAAGAGGAACATCTGTATCCCAACCCCTTCTCCAAAGGCTCTGGGTCATTATGGAAAGGGGATGGAAAGATCGTAAAGAGCATAAGGAAACAGTGTCTCTGGACGTGGCAGCTGCACGTAAGTGCTCAAGTGATGACTGACAGCGTACATAAGACCCGTACAAGCTCAAGTCAGATCAGATCCAGCATGAAGGGAGTTGAGCATGAAGTTTCACCCCTAGCCTAAGAATTACTGGCAACTGTTAGCTGATGCAAGTGGAAAGGTCAATTTTCTCTAAGAGTGTAAGCCCTCTGAAGGCATAAGCAAGTGTGTCTCTGTTAGTTCAAGGCCAGCCTTGTCTACAGGGTGGGTGAGACTGTATCTCAAAATACAACAGCAAAAAGAGCGTAGCTCTGTAAGTCACCCACACTTCCGTGTGACAGGCTATATATTTGGGCAGCACAAATTGGCCTAAATTGGAGGGCAGGGGGAAGGACACAAAGTTGGGTGGGAATGGAAGTGGGGGTAGACCTGGGAAGAGCTGTGGGGAAAGGGCTAAAAGTAATCAAAATTCGTTGTACAAATTCCCAAAGAACCAATAGGAGAAATAAGAAAGAAAAAAAAGAGAGAGGATTATTTAAAGATTTGATCTAATTACTTGGCAGGTATGTTTTTCTGCACAAGGGTTTTCTAAGGTTGTCTTTAGCAGGTAATAAGGTTGACCGAGAACAATTTCTTTAGGTTTTAAGAACATCATATTAATAATGAATAAAAGAAAGCATACTCTTTTAAAAGCTCTAAATTGCTTGAAAGTTCACAGTACATGGTCGGAGCAGACATTCCCTTCCTATTGGTAGATATGATGTGATTTGTGTTGGAGTTTAAAGTTAGAGACTTCAAAACAAGATGGGTGTTGCTCCCAAGAAGAAAAGGCGGGGGACAGGCTCCCAGGGGTAACAGAATCTCACAGTGTTTGTTGCTGATAGTGCCACCAGAGCTGTCCATCAGAGTCCCTGGAGGTCAGCTTCTGACCTCTGCAGAGACCAGAATCATGCTCAAGTCCCTGACATGAACTGGCTTAGTATGTGTAACTGACATCCCCCTGCTAACTGGAAATCACCTCTAGGTTACTTTTTGTGTTTAATTCAAAGCAAACGTTGCATAAACCGATGTGCCAGTTAGAAAGGGATGACAAGAAAAATCTGATCCTCCTGAAATGTGCAGTTGGCCAGAGTACAGCTATAGCACCCATGCTTACTGAGAGAGAGCTGTGCACAGAAATCTTCTGCACCGCTCAGTGAAGTGCTCCTTTAGCCAGAAGTCTCACAGACCATTAGCTTTTCAGCTTTTTACCCACTTTTAGCTTTACACTGTGGAGTCTCTATAGATCACATTGACTATTCTTTTTTGCTGTGAAATAAAGTACCTATTTATGTTTGCTTAGTTCTTTTTTCTTCTACCTTTTTCTGTTTTTTGTTTGTTTGTTTTGTGGGACAGGGTCTCATGTAGTCCAGACTGACTTCCACCTTGCTATGTAACGCAGGTTGACTTAAACGCCTGAACTTCCTGCCTTTACCCCTCAAGGATTGGATTAGGACCATGTGCCTCAAAACCCAGGTTGATTTTCTAAAATAATATAAAATTACATCTTAGCAAGCACTAAGTGCATTCGTGTTAGGCCTTCATTACTTTGGGAACACTTATAAAGTAAATTACTAAATTCCAACTCTCTCAACAAGTTTAGTACAATGAAATCTGAAAGCTGTGCCCATAGATCTTGGCAGGTCTTATCTAAAAAAAAAGTTACAATAAACTTGGGGGCAGAGGTGAAATTAAGGTGGTGACGATGCAATTTTTACTGTTTTAGGCTTGAGCTTTTTATTATTTATTTATTTTAGATGTATGAGTGTTTTGTCTGCATGTATGTATATGCCATGTGTGTTCCTGAAGTCAGCAGAGTCCAGAAAAGGGCACTGGATTCTTTGGACCTGGGACAACAGGTGGTGTGCACACCATACAGGTGCTAGGAATTGAACCCGAGTCTTCTGCCAGAACAAACCTTGGAGCTATTTTTCCAACTCCTGTTGGGGGAAGCTTTGTTCACCAATCATCTTTAAGAGGTGGAACTGAGTTAAGGCGTGGCTTCCTGGAGCTGGAGAGAAAACTGGGGCACAGACCAGTTGCTTTCTCTGTGTGGTACTCCCGCAACACAGCTGAGCTTGGGCTTCCCATTCCTCTCCCGTGAGTTTTCCCCTTATAATAAATAAAAAATATAATCATTTTATCCTTTAGCTTGCCTGGTTACTTCCCGAATCGAGCTAATTTCTACAAACTCTCTTAATTATTTTTTAATAGAAATTACATGACTTGTTTCAAAATAGTTCGGCTGGGTATAGTAGTGTATGCCTGTAATTCTTTTTGTTTGTTTTTTGGAGACAGGGTTTCTCTGTAGCTTTGGAGCCTGTCCTGGAACTAGCTCTTGTAGACCAGGCTGGCCTCGAACTCACAGAGATCTGCCTGCCTCTGCCTCCTGAGTGCTGGGATTAAAGGCATGCGCCACCACTGCCTGGCTGTATGCCTGTAATTCTAACACTTGAGGGGACAGGGTGCTAGGATCTTCTTAGCTCAGCTATCCAAGACTGGTCTGGGCAACATGGGAAATCCCTGCCTCAAAATAAAGAAGGCAAAAATTTCAAAGTTAACTCAGATATTGTACATATTGAGTGGCATAAAGAGTCTTTAAAAATCAAGTATGATTTTCACTAAAATCATATTTTAGTGAAATATGATTTCACTATTTTGATATTATTACATGTACTGTGGTAGTTTGAATGTAATGGCCACCATAAGCTCATAGGGAGTGTCACTATTGGGAGGTGTGGCCTTGTTGGAGTAGGTGCGGTCTTGTTGGAGAAAGTGTGTCACTGTGGGGGCGGGCTGTCAGCTCTCTTTTCCTTAAACTTTACTCAGTGTCATAGCCTGCTTCCTGTTGCCTTCTGATCAAGAGGTAGCCAGCATCATGTCTGCCTGCACACCACTGTGCTCGCCATCGTCATGATAATGGACTGAACCTCTAAACTGTAAGCTGATACCCCAATTAAATGTTTTCCTTTCTAAGAGTTACTGTGGTCATGGTGTCTCTTCACAGCAATAGAAACCTTGACTAAGACATGTACCTGTAGGGTGTAGACTCCCTAGCCAAGGCAGGCCATAGAAACTAACTTCTCTTTGTAAGCTGTAATTCTTTAGAGCAATAGAATAGATAGAATGATCACATGTACACACACACACACACACACACACACAATTAGAATCGCTTACAGGCTGTGGTCCAGCTAGTCTTGCAATGGCTCTCTTGATGAGCAGTTCAAGAACTCAGCAGTCCATGAGGCTGGATGTCTCAGGCAGTCTGCCGTGTACATCGAAATCCCAAAGGCGCAGCCTCGAATGCCTGTGAAGGCACACCTCAGGAGCAGGATATATGGATTTGCCAGTGAGAATGAGGACAAGCAGGCAAAAGGCAGAAGCATCTTTCTTCCCTGGTTTTTATGCTGTCAGGAGAAGGTGTGGCCCAGATTTACGTTGTCTTCCAACTTCAGAAGATCAGAAAATCCCTCACAGGTGTATCCTGTGGGCTTTAGTTGATTTCAGATGTAGTCAGGTTGACAACCAAGATCAAGCCAAATTAAAACAAACAAACAACACCTCTGCTCTTGCCCAGATTTCTGTCTTGTACCTAACTGTAAAGAAATTCTCTGAATTACCCTCGTCTGGTGATTAACAGCAGGTTTCAGGAGACACCAGAGGAGAGGAAGGAGAGGGGCAGAGAGTCTAAAGCAAAACGGAAACACTCAGGCTCTAGCAGCCGTGTCTGCATTGTGCAGCCTCCCGAAGAACCTTAAGGGAGAGAGGGTTTGGGAGCTCTGACGACTGAGCTCATGCAGAGACCCGGAGGGAGGAGCTGGAAGCTCTGGGCCTTTCCCTCTGTCTCATTGTGTGTACCATTCCATCCCTTTCTTTTGTAATGTCCTTCATAATCAACTAGTAAGCATGCTTAGTGCTTCAATGATTTGCAGAGATGCTCCAGCAGTTTGTTTGAACTTAAACTGTAGGTTGTGGGAACTCTGGCTTAAGGCTGGAAGCACAGGTAAAAGCACTGGAGCTTGTGTAGGACACCAGGGAGGCAGGTGGGACTGAGCCCTCGACCTGTGGGCTAAGAGGGTACTCTAGTTAGATTATGTCACAGTGGTTCGCTTGCTTGTTTGGCATGTTTGGCATCTGGCTTCAGAAGTCTGTGCTGACAGTTCTACAAGGCACCCTGTTTTTCACATTTCTTCCTTTTGTTCCAGTGCCACCTAGTTCTTACAAGAGAAAACCAGTTTTCTTCTTGAACTCACATTGCCTAAAGTATTTTCTGAATCCACAAGTCAGGGTTCTGCGTACATGGCAGCTTCCTACATCTGCGTTCTTCAACCCATACTGGGAGATAACAAGACCACGCATTGTCTTTTCCAGTGGCCAAATCCTATTAGATGAGTAGATTTAAGCATTGATGGCACTTAGGTTGTCTTCAATTTTCTGTTAATATAAACAATGCTGTAATGTTCATTCGTGCACTCCGTAATGACATTTAGGATGAGAACAAACTGAATGTGCAGTGGAGTCCCATAAAGCAGTACATCTCATGACGTTATAGCAATGATGAAGTTTGCAGAATAAGAAATTGCCTAGCAATGCGTTTTTCAGAACATCTCTGTGGCATGTGACTACAGTTTACAGTTGCTGTACTGGAACTTACTTTAGAATAGAGAAGTGTGCACACAAATTTACTCTTACCTAGAAAGCTAGCAGCTTAATGAGGTCTATGGGGTAATCTATCTTTTATACCTAATTTAGAAGTCCTCTTTTATAAATAACTTTTGAATAGGACCAAACTTGTGAAATATTGATGGCTTTGTTTTAAGTGTACTTATGCAGATGTTTTAATTATGGTCTTATAATGTTTTAAAATAGCTGTCATTTTTTTCCAGAACTTTCTTCCATCCAGCAAAACAAATTTTTAAAAAGTAGGTATGGGCTGCTTTGAAACACGATGTGAGTCCTTTCTTTTTCTCTGATTTCATCTGATATTCAGGTTGCAGGTCAGGATGGCACTTGATTTGATTTGAAGTCTATCTATTGCTTTTTTTTTTTTCTGTGTAACAGTTCTAGCTGTTCTAGAACTTGTTTTGTAGATCAGGGTGGCCTCAAACTTGCAGAGATTGCTTGCCTCTGCCTCCCAAGTGCTGGGATTAAAGGCGTGAGCCACCACCGCCTGGCGGCTATCACTTGCTTTTACCTTATACACCAATGTGCTGAGTCACCGCTCAGTGTGGTTTGGGAACAGGCACACCATAATTGCCACAGTTTTCTAAATATCCACCACAGAGCAGCATAATAGCCCAAAGAATGGACTGGAATGGCAAATACTGAATTAGTCAAATCAGTCTCATTGTACGTGTGTTGCTGTGAACCCGGGGTTCTGTCCATGCCAGGCATTGCCACTGGGGGACATAAATATCTGGCTTTATAGACATGTGCACTGTGTCCAGCTTTCATGTTTCTTTTCTGGGCTTTGTAGAACTCTGGCAGGGTTTTTCCTCTGCAAATTGTTTTCGGTGTTGGGCTTGGAACTCAGGGCCTGAGAGGATCAAGCAGAAGTCATAACAGGCTGCTCAGTCTTCTCATAGAGATCAATTTTGGTTTCCTGAGACTGAGATCCATGAACAAAAGACAATCCCCAGCACCCCCAACAACAAGGAGGGGGCCTGGTACACGCAGTGCTAGGATAGGTCTGAGCAACCAGTCAGCAGCTCAATGGACAAGGCCTGGGACTTGCCAAGGCCTGCCCTAAAATGGAAAACTGTAGGCTTGACCAGCCCCTGACTAACCCTGGCCAATTAGAATACAATAATATGATTGCCACTTGCTTAAGCCAATCATATCTACGATAACCCACCTGCCCTAGGACCACCCCTTGGCTGTGCTTAAAAGGAGCCCACATGTCCCTCTCCGGGTCTTTCACCATCTTGTTTCTGTGTGTGGTGATACCCCAGGATGCTGGCATAATAAAAACCTATTGCCGATGGCATATGTGGATGCTGGTCTTTTGTGGAACTTCTCCAGGACCCTAACAGTGTTCTAAAACAGACTGTTGCCCTCACATCCTTTTTAGACAATGTATGGTTTACTCAGTGTAATCAGATGGTTCTCCTACATTTTATAGAAACAGTAACTTCCCAGACGTTTTGTTTTCGGGATATCAGAGCATTTCTGAATCACTCCATTTTTACATACAAATGGCAAGCTTACGCTCACACACAGCTGAAGTTAATACGCTCACAAAAGAAGGGTAAGGGTGTCGATACGAGCTCACTTCATCTTCAGTTTCTGCACGCGTTACCTGAAACTCTTCCTGCACCTTCTAATCAATGAAAGAAGTGGGCTGAGCTGGGGGGCTGTAGCTCAGCGGCTACATCCGCCGCCGCTCACGACCCTAGGTTTACACCGATCACAAGAAGGGCAGTGGGGAAGCCAGCTTGTGCTTTATTAACATCCTATCCTGGCTCAAGACAATGACTCATACTAGCCATGCAATAGGTTAGCAGAGAAAGGCTGTAAACTCAGTCACTCTTAGCCACTCAGGGATTGGAGTTAATGAACAGCCATCATTCTGAGCATTACTGTCAGAAAAGAAATCCCTAGAACATCAGTGCAGACAGTACCACTCACAGTTCGTGGGTCAAATTAACCACAAGAGCCCACTGTATAACTGTTTACATATATACATACTGCTAAAGTAAAATAAGAAAATTTCCGTAGCATGGGCTGTTTTTATATCTAGAACTGTTTGGCAAGCATATAAGACTATAACTTGGAAACATTATAGTGATTGATTAAAAATAAAAAGATAAAGCCTCAGTTAGATGCAGTTGTTTATAGAACTAGGGACTTCCCAACAGCTCAACCCCAATAAAGCAAAAAGGTCATCACACCTCACCAAATAAAGCAGGTGGCTAGCCGGAGACAACCAGGCACTTCTTGTATAGCAATTTCTTCAAAGATAAAAATATTTCATGTTGGAGGGAGGCTACTTAAGACACAGGGTGTTCTAAGGGGAGATTAAGCATTCCAACCTGCAGGGAAATCCACTGAGCTTAGGAAATAAATAACTCAAAGGCTTCAAGAAGTCCCTGAAACTCAACCAGATACACTAGACTCCTTCCTCTCCAAGCTTGTATAACCAGTAAGGACTGCAGCACTGAGAAACACTCTCAGAGAAGCAGCCCACCTAAAAGGGCTTAGAGCAGCAGAACTGCCTGGAAGAGGCAGAAGACCCAGAGATCTACTTGGATGAGACATTTTCTGACCTGTGCTGCCTGCAAAGTATTCAAGTGCTTTGGGTTTTCAGGTTCCATGAGCTGCCAACCATGCTGGGATGGGCTTCAGTGATGCATCTCTGAGCTATTTCTTCTCCTGTATTAACTGCTCACCCATGCTCCTGTAAGTAACCCCAACAAAACCCATTGGTTTACAAAGCTGAACTTTGGTGGTGTCCATTCTTTGATCTGTTACAGGCATTCTATCTGGGGTATGTAAATGAAAATTTTTTGTCCTGCCTGGTCCCACAGCAGTTTAGTCCCAGATAAACACACAGAAGCTTATATTAATTATAAACTGTTTGGCCTACTGCTCAGACTTATTACTAACTAGCTCTTACAACTTAAATTAACCCATAATTCTTATCTATGTTTAGCCATGTGGCTTGGTACCTTTTCTCAGTAAGGCATTCTCATTTTGCTTCCTCTTAGTCTGGCTTACAACTGCATCTCTGCCTTTCCTCTTCCCAGAATTCTCCTAGTCTGGTCATCCTGCCTACACTTCCTGCCCGGTTACTGTCCAATCAACATCTTATTAAAACAATAAAAGTGACAAATCTTTACAGTGTACAAGAGCATTATCCCACAGCAGGGGTGAGTAGATGTTTGTTCAGATTGTCCCAAGAATAGTGTCACACAGTACTTCTCTACTGTGCTACTGTACCCAGCCTCTATAAGCCTGCCACTAATGCAGTGGGTGAACCCTCTGAACCTCTTCTGGCTCCAAGTGCTGCCATATCATCATTCTTATCTAAAAGAAACTATTTTGTACAAAGTTTTAACAATATACTACTACATAATGATGTAGCATGACTTTTCTCTTATTTGGTCTTTAAAGCCCCCATTCTCTCCCACTCAAAACATCTGCTCTCTTATAATTAGTAAAACTTGTTAAAACTATTCAAATCAAATTCAGAAAGCAGAAATTCCCCTTGCATTTTCCTAAGGGAGATTACACTCATGGAGTCCAAGATTAAGCAAAACTAAGATGCTGGGAAATAAGACTCAGAAGAGTGGCTCCCGTGGGGGAGGGAGATGGGAGTCATGAAGAACTTTACAGGGATGATGAACTGATAGCAATGCTTTATATAAAGGTTGATAGAAATGTGGGTTAGACAGGTTAATGCTAATGGAGAACTCAAGGAATATATGCATAAGATTTGTGCATTTTATCGTATGTAAATTATACATAAAACAGTTAAGTATTGGGTTCAAAGTATACTATGAATGAGAAACATTGATATATATTGAAATAGGTAGATGAATGAATGGAGATAACAGATCACATGATAAAAACAGGCATTTTAAAATGTCAGTGATAGAGCATAGGTGGTGGGTAAGTGAGTGTTGACTGTCTTGAATTTTAAATAGTTATATAAAATACAGAGTGAAAAGGGAACCCAAAACAAAGATTACTGCTGTGGGACAATGATCTATACCCTGTCACTTATATTTTAAATAAACGCTGATTGGCCAGTAGCCAGGCAGGAAGTATAGGCGGGGTGACCAGGCAGAAAGTAGAGGTGGGGCAAAAAGAATTCTGGGAAGAGGGAAGTGCAGTCTGGAGCCGTGACCCAGACACAGAGTACACAAGATGTGACTGCCTCACTGAAAAAGGTACCAAGCCACATGGCTAACATAGACAAGAATTATGGGCTAATGTAAGTTTTAAGAATTAGGTAATAAGAAGCCGGAGATAATGGGCCAATCAGTTTATAACTAATGTAGACCTCTGTGTGATTTCTTTGGGACTTAATGACTGTAGGAACCCAGCAGGACAGAAACCTCAGCCAACAGATTATTAAATTGCTTCTTTTCCTGTTGGCTGCAGAATTTATCTTCAGCCCTTAGAAATCATTCTTGTTGTCCCCCTCCCATCAATTTTAATATCCTTTATCTAGTTGTGAATACTTTCCAGGATAAAAGGGGTTTTATTTTAAATCATTTTTTTCCCTGTTCTCTAATACAATTAAGTTCGAAATGCTAATTCTCATTTACAGTGTCTCTCCATTCAAACCACCCTTATGCTGAATCAATGACCCTAGTCCTACTGGCCACTTCCATGAAGAAGAAAAGCAGTTTCTTAAGAAATAATTTTCATGTAACTTTAAAAAAGATAAATGTCTTTAGACATTGTCTATAGAAGGGTTCTATTGGAGTACTGAATTAGAACTATAATGCCTCGTTAATATAATTTTTTTTTCAGACTCTGAATCCAGCCCCACTGCCTTTTACTGTGCATGCTAATGATTTGAAACCTTTGGGTATTCTCAGTGCATTCATACCATCAGAGCCCAGAAAGTATTCCACAGTGTGTGTTAAAATGGCCAGGTATCATTTGGCAGAAATCTTCCATCATTCTTATTTTCCATTTTCTTGTAGGCCCATCTTGTAACCAATTTAACTTGGAAGATTCACCAGTGTGAAATTGCTTATGATTAGATGTCTCATGGGTGCTTCATTAATGTCTCTTCCTGATGGATGTACAGTGGGCTATTAGTAACATTTACTTTCAACTTTTTCTGATAATGTGATTGTAGCTAAGACACAGTATTCTTGAGCTTCAATTATCTGTCTATATGTTGGATTAGGACATGATTTTCATGGAGAAGAATGTAGTTGTCTGAAAGTTTTCCCCGTGAGGATATGGGGTCATCTTGAGACTCCTCCATCCTGAGGAGTGTCCCAGCTCTGCACTTTGGTTGTCAGAGCCAAGAGCCTTTGCAGATCTCCATGTTTCCAAACCACAAGGTAGCCAATTCTGCATTAAAAACATGAAGATAGTTTAAAAGTATGTAGTCTTATCAGTTTTAAACTATCTCCAGAAGATACTAGATCACCAGGGAGGTATATAAGCTTCCCAGTAAATTACAAATTGGCCCTGTGCCATTAGTTTATCACAATGTCTCTGTCAGAAAAGCTCAAGTCCATGGTCTTAGCTATTGTCTTATAGCTACAAGTTTCGGAATACCTGTTTGTCTGTCATCACGCCAGGCATGTACCCCACTGAGACTGCACCCTAATGCTACAGATGGTGTACAGAAGCTCAGCAGTGTTACATAGTGCCAGAGGGCAGTCACCGAAGTCAAAGCTGGGTCTACCTGTTCTTTAAATCCCATGACTTTGGCCACCAGGATAGCTGCTGCGTAATTCCCCACCACACTACCATCCAGTCTTTAGTACCCTGGCTGTATCCCTCACCCTTGTTTTTTTAAATCACTTTATTGATTTCTTCAACTATTTACTTTAAAAAATACTTTTGTGTTAATAATTTTTTTAATGAACTGCCTAGATTTTGGATTTATAGTCTATTGATGTATAAAGAGGAAAAAAAATCTTTTACTTAACATTAGCTTAAAAAAATTCTCAGGTTTCTGTTCTGGTACACATACTACTTTTGAAATAACTAAGGCAAGCTGCCTATCTTAAATGGCCTCATTGCTGGAACCACATTTTTGCTGTCCTGCTCTCCTAGTAGCTGGAAGTGGTATGGCATGCTGTAATTTGGTGCTGAGGCACAATTGTGAGTTTGAGGCAAATGTGATGGTCCCTGTTGGCTGCCATCTTGACAGGATCTGGAACCACATACGACTCCAGCACATTTGAGGGGCTTTATAGATGAAGTCAGCTTCTGGACAGGCTTCTGATGGACTATCTAGACGAGGTGACCTCTGGACAGGCTTCTGATGGACTATCTAGACGAGGTGACCTCTGGGCAGGCCTGTGAGGGACTACCTAGATGAGTGAGCCTCTGGGCAGGCCTGTGAGGGACTACCTAGATTAGGCTACCTGAGGTGGGCAGCACCATTCCCTGCACTGGGGTCCTGGACTGCATTGAGATGAGGACGCTGAGCACAGGCATTCATTGTTCTCTCCTTCCTGATTGTTGACCCAATGTGACTATGTGCTTTGAGTCCTGTCACCCCGACTTCCCCATTGACTGTACCCTCAGCCTGTGAGCTGAAATTAGCCCTTCACGTTGTTGAGTGTTTTATCACAACTAGGAAGATGGCAACTTTGGTGTCTCCATTTTAAACAACAAATGGAACCCTCAGTTATTCTAATTCTGAAGGTATGCATTTACCTTAGCGTCAGGTTAAGGACCTGTAAGCCCTTGTCGAGAAAGCCCAGAACCTACCTGAAAGTGGAAGGAAAGAACTAACTCCACAAAGCTGTTCTCTGACCTCAGCACCTGTGTTGTAACTTGCCTCTCCCTCCTTCACACACACACATCACTACTGTCTGTCACATTTAGAAGTTCCTCTTCTATATGTGTGTTTTCTAGACAGCTCGAGTTCACTGTGATAACACAAACCTGGTATCACATTCTGCCTCTCTGGTTTCAAATTATTTAAGGGGGAGAGGGGGCAACATGGAACACTCGTTTTCCCACTATCCTTTGGCTCTACGTGGGGTCAGGCTGCCAAGATTTGTAAGCACATCACATTTTTTCACATTGGTATGCTTCTGTTGTTGATTCTAACTTTTGCCTCCTCACCTTAAAAATCCTGTCAGTCAAATACTCCAATGACTTGGCACAATGAGATATCCTAGGTTTACAGTCAAGCTAGAGGAGAAATACAAATTAGGCATCAGCTGTGCACCTACACTAGTGGGTCTATTACAGGAGAGCCTAATTTTTGTTTTATCCTACTTTTCTGTTTCTAGATTCAAATAATTAGTGCAGCTGAGGATGAAATATAGGCATAAGAGTAAACAGTCTCCAAAAGTTTTTCATTTCAAACTACACATACCTAGCTGGTTGTGGTGGCACAAGCCTGTAATTCCAGCATCTTGGAGTATGAGTTCAGCCTGGGCCACATAGTGAGTTCAAGGGCAACATGGGCTATTTATAACAAGATTGCCTCAAAATCAAGTGTATTTAATCGTAGCATTCATAAAGAGGTGCTGGTGGATCTTTGTGAGTTTGAGGCCAGATATGACTACATAGTGAGACCCTGTCTCAAAAAATATGCAAATAAAAGCAAACAATAATAACAACCCCCCCAAGCACAAATCAACAAGATCCAAAAACAACCAAACCCCAAATTAGATACCTGTGGTGATATATGGTTTGTACTCTAACAAATAAAGCTTGCCTAAAGATCAGAGGGTGGAGTTAGTCACTAGTAACCATAGACAGATGTTCAACGATGACACTCCAGAGGACATTTTTATTAGATGTTGTCTAACTGGGACTCAAGAGGTCCAAACAGAGAACACTGATGAAGCCGATCGAGAGAGTATGGAATCGCTGAGACACTCCAGGGAAAGAAGAGGTCTGGAGGTCTGTACAGACAGACAGGAAGTGATATGACTGGGTGGAGAGAGGAATGTAAGGTGGGAGGAGACAGGAGCTCTCTTTTTGGTCTGGAGATTTTGTAGAGGTAAGAACTCAGTGGCTGACTGCTCTACTTCTCTGATCTTTCATCTTTCACCCCCTAATATCCGACTCCATGTTTTTTTTTTTTATTAAGACTAATTAGAACTTGTGCTACAGATACCTAAAGATTGGGACAAGGTGTGTGTGTTTGCTTGTTTTTAACATTACATTTAGCTCTTTCAACTAGATGATTTCCTCTTAGTTATCTAAGTATTCCAGGGGAACAGATCCTGATTATAAAATGACAGATTTATATATCTTTTCTGTATTCTTTAAACTTTTGGGTTACCCATTATCTCTAATCACTACACATTACCTTTTTGCATGGGTTCATCCTAGTACTTAGAGCAAGGCCAAACTTCCCAGTTTAGCTGTTTGGAACTTTCTAGAACTATTATCTTTTAAACCTGTCAGTTTTGATCTATGATCTACAGTTGGTGGTACCTCTTAAAAATGTGAAATCAATAGATGTGGAGGGCCAAATGTAATGCAGTTTTCTTATAG